>SRPY01000019.1:0-125910 GCA_018360145.1 Claviceps africana
TGCTTATAAATATAAGGGGAAGAGGTTGTGAATTTTATCCCCTTTTTAGCTAGCTAGCCCTATAAAGCAGAATTAATTTCTTTACCTCTATTAAAATATAGATATTTAGGGTAGACATTAAACTTATTCTTTAAGGCTTTAAAGAAGCTTTTAATAGCTAAAAATACAGTAGGTCCCTCTTTATTAAGCATTTATAAAGCTTACTTAAATCTAATTTTTTAGTCTACTAAAAATAGGTAGATTTACTGCTTATTATAAGGGGTAAGGCTGATTTTTACTATATCCCCCTCTAGCCTGTTTAAAGCTTTAGAAGGGTTAGGAATTAAATTTTTACTAGGTCTTCTAACTGCCTTAGTTTAAGTATAGATTAGGCAGTTAAAATCCTTATTTTTAATGCTAGTAAAATCCGGTATTCCCTTAGCTAATAAGCTTATTTTCTTTAAAAGGTCGATCCCTAAATACCTTAGTTAAATATACTAAATTCCAGCTAGTTTTAGTAATTTTTAGTATAAATTAGGCTTTAAAAGCTGACTTTTAACGCTTAAATTTAACCTTTTAAGCCCTATAAGGCCTTTTTCTGTAGCTCTCTACTAGGCTCTATTAAAGGGTCTATAGGCCTTTTATTACGGCACCTACAGTCCTAAGGGCTCTAAAAGACCTTTTATGGTTTTTAAGTCTTTTAAAGCCTCTAAAAATATAGTGAGAGGGTCTGCTAAAGCCTATTATACCCCTTAAGAATTAGGCCTTAATTTAAAGGAATTAGGTGTTAAATTAAGGGAATTAAGGACCTAGCCTAGAGCTATAGGTATTAGAGAAGAAGGGGCTATAGTATTAAAGGGTTTTAGGTTAGAATCTCCTAATTCTTTAATTTTAATAGCTTCTTTAGCCTATAAGGGCTCTTAAAGAGGGATTTTAACCTCTATAGGGTAGCTAAAAGCCTAATAGTTAAAATAACTATTATAGTAGCTATAAAAGCTACTAAGTGATTTTAAAAGGGGTGTATATAGGTCTTTTATTTTAAAGAAAAAGCTATATTTCTTAATATTTAAAAGCTTAATATAAGACCTATTAACTAGATATAGAGCATTTTTACTTATATATCCTCCTACTAAATAGTGTTTTAATCCACTAACTATATTTATATCTAAACCTAGAAAATATAGCGTGTTTTAAAGGATTAAAGGCCTATATTTATTAGGATTTTACTGGTAAAGCACTAGAAAGTTAGCTTTTCTATATCCTTTAAGATATATAGGTCCCCTACTAGTAGAGATAGGCTTAGCTTCCCCCTTTTTATAAAAAATATAGCTTATAAAGTGCTTTTTAAAATTAATTAAATACACTATAAAGCCTGTATTATAAAGAAAAGAGTTCTTTATAACTTTATAATTAAAATTAAAGGCCTTAGAGGGTTTTTTATCCTTTAAGTCTTTTTGAATGCTAGCAACACTGCTAAAATCACTAAAATCAGTGGATTCGCTGCTAACACTAGGGCTACTAGGTCTGCTAAGAAGCTCTAAAAAGCTATTAGTAAGGTTAAAATTACCTAGTATAAATACGCCCTCCTAAGCCTTATCCTCAGCCTTTTTAAAGGATTTCTTAGGCTAGGTTTTACCTTTCTTTTTATTAAAAGAGGACTTAGAATTTCCTTTATTTTCTTAGGGGTTATTCTTCTTATTATTCTTATTTTTATTATAAGAATTAAGGGTCTTATTTTCTTTAGAGCCCTTATGTGCGGATTCCTTAGAGCTTATTGCTCTATAATTTAGAGCTTTAGTTACAGTAGAGCTCTTATCTCGCTGCTCTTCTAGCAGGTTTGCTATTAAGAATTGTAAATTTAGTGCCCCTATAGAGATCCTTAGGGCTTTATTAGTCCTTATAGTAAATTGTTACCTTTCTGTCTATTAAGGAAAAGTAGATTTTAATGCTTATAAATATTAGTTTACTTAATCTATAGGTTCTATAGAAACGTTAAAAATTACTAGTCTAGCTAGTAAATTATTAAATAAAGCATTAAATGCCTCTAAAGATCCCTTAAAGCCTTAGAAATTTAGGCTATAGAATTAGGAATATAGGGAGCTATGTTATATTTTAGCACTTTAAGAATACTGCCTTTTTAGAAGGCTAAAGGCTTCTGCTAGGTTTTATTGCTAAATTATAGCGGCTTAAGGGCCCTTAGAACAGCTATCTCTTAGAAGTATAAGAATAATAGCTTAGTTAGGATTACTTAAATTACTAGAAAATCCCTTGGGATTATCTAGAAAATTAGGCATTCCTAAAGCCTTTAATTAGATTGCTAAGGCTTGTTTCTATTAATTGTAGTTTTCTAGCCCCTTTAGCTTTGCAGCCTCTAGGAAGCTATAAACCCTCTTATTAAATTCCTTAATAATAGAGTTATTATAGAAATTTAATATATTAGAAGCCTTATTTTAGCTTACACTCCTACTAGAAATAGAATCTTTTAGTAGTGTATTTACTGGCTTATTTACTAGGTTATTAGCTATAGTTATAGCTAAATCTTCTAATTTTTATAGAATATTAAAGATATTATTATTTTAGGCAGTAATTTACTGGTTTATAGAATTAACCTAAACCTACTCTTAGCTCTTAGCCTAAGGCCCTAAGTTTATAGAGTCTATAGCTGCTAAATTATAAAGGAAGGAAAGCTTTATAAAGTAGAAATTTACAAAAAAAAGCTATAAAAGCTCTCTATGCTCTTTTTATAGAAATAGGAATTTTCTATATATTTTCTTATTATAGAAAAAGGAATGCTTCTTTAATTTTTTTATAGAAGTAGGAATGCTTCTATAATTTATAGATTCTATTTTTATAGAAGTAGAATTTCTTCTATACTATATTTCTCCTTATTTTATAAAAGGGAAGACTTCTTTTAGTAAATTTATTCTATTTTTATAGAAGGAATAATAGCTTCTAAGTCTTTCTTTAGGTCTATACCTTAATATAGAATGTTTAGATAATTTCTAGTGAATTTTCTTATTATTCTATAAAATTTAGTAAATTTTTTAATACTTAAAAAGTGCTTTTAGGCTTATAACCTATTAAAAATAAGGGGTTTATAGAGGCTTTTACCCTTTAAAATACTAAGGTAGTGAGGCTTAGTAAGCCAGTAGCTAAAAGGTCTTTATAGCGTTATAGCGGCTGCTATAGGCCTTATTTCTATATTAGAAGCTTAATACACGCTTTTTAGCATATAAAATACGCTAAATTCTAGCTTATAAAATATAAGTAAATTTTCTTAGATTTTATCTAATTTATTTAATATTATAGGTAGTAGATTTAAAATTAATAGTCTATATAGTTATAGGTAGCTATAAGGAGATAAGTGTTTTTCCTTATATACCTACTAAGCCTATTAGTGGATCTATATAGCTAGTAGTGGCTTATAAGCTACTTTTTATTTTTTATAAAATTTATTTATATAGAAAAATAAAAAAATAGACTTATAGCTATATAACTAACCTACTAATATATGCACTAAAAATTGACTTCGTAAAAATCTATATATAAAAAAATCCTAAAAATCTAAAAATCTAAAAATTAGGAAAATTATATAGAAAAATTCCCCTTACTTTAGCAATAATAAAACTCTTTACATTTCCTTTCTATAACCCTTAGTCCTTATATAAATTAATTTTAAAGACCTTTTATTTCCTCCTTTAGGGTAGCTTATAGGTTACATAACTTAGGGCCTTATAGCCGCTAAGCAGCATAGCTTAAATCTTTAATTAAAATATAGCTAGCGTACTTTATTACTGTAAAAATTAATTACTAAGGCTAATAGTCTATTAGCTTCCTAATTAAGCGTGCACTAGCTGTTAAAGCGTGTAATTAAGGGCGAAAAGGCTAGAAAAGTGGGGCGCTTGCAGCTGTAAGCTCTTAGCTAAAACATCTATTTTTGCGCTTACCACGCGCGCGCGCACGCGTGTGTTGCGCGCACCGCCGCCGGCTTTTAACCTAAAGACCCCCCATAAAGGTCTCTATAGGGGTCAGGATTGGGGTCGTTATAAGGCCTGTTGAAAGTCCTTATAGTGGATGAGGTCTCCTGAAAATAGCTGTTATTTTCAAAATTATATATCCTTTCTATTAGATAAGAAATTTAAGTTTAGGTTCCTGCCCTTTCTTATAGAAAAAACAAGCCCTATAGCTGCTAATTCGCTTAATTTCCTAATAATCTGCCTTAAAGCTACCTTTAAGGGCTATTAAGGGTAGTGTAGTAGCTTACCTTTAAAAACTTTAAAAAGGGTTACTTCTTTACTGTAGTTTCTATAAATAGGCTATAGAAACTACTAGGTATATATAGAATTTAGCTAGGAAATTTAAATAAAAAGAAAGTAATAAGATTTACTTTAGCACTTTAAAAGGCTTAGCTCTTTAAGGTAACTACTTTTTTTTAGGTTTCTTTAAAAGCTTATATTTTAAATAAAGTTAAAGGTATATTATATTACTAATGCTTCAGTCTATTGGGTTATATTTAGAGTTATATTAGATTTTAGTAAAGGTAGCTATTATTATAATAGTGTGTTTTACTTTCTATTAGTATAGATATTTAAAAACTATAAGGTTAGTGTTTTTTAAATTAAAGCTAGTATCTCTTATATTATAAAGGAGGTCTATAACTAATAGTAGCTTATATTTAAGAACTAGCTTATTAAAAGAATAACTAATAGCTATAGCTATTATATTATTTAGGTAATACTATAGTGTAAAAAGGATATTAATTTATAATACATTAGGGTTAGTTATTATATAAAAGTAAATTGCTATTATGATAGTTTAGTTCTTTCTCTTAGCTAAACTATTAATTTAAGGGTAGTATATAGTTAATATAAGAAGTTTAACGCTAAGAGTGTAAAATAATGCTATTTATAAGTTAAAGAGAAATTTAGGGTTATAATTACTAATAATTTCTTTAAGGAGGCTTTAATTTATAAAGTATAGTAATTAAAGTAGTAGTTTAGCTTAGATTTCTACTATATATATTTTATACCTTAATATAAGGATAGTTGTTTTATTAAATAAGTAATTTATTAAGTATAGAACATTTAAAGTGTTAAATCCCTTAGCTAACTAAGCTATATTAATAAATAGTTTCTTTAGTATATTAGTAATAAAATCTAGGGATATTATATAAAAAGGAGTAGGCTTTATTTATAAAGGGCGTATTTTACTAATAGCTTTGCTTTATAATATAGAATTCTCCTTATATATAGGGTAGTATACTATATAATTATAGATTTACTTACTTATACTTAAAAAAACTACTGCTTTTAGCTCCTTAACTATATAGTTAATACTAAAGTAATAGCGGTTATTATAGACTATAGTTAGAATTTCCTCTATATAATTATAGAGTATATATAGCTACTAATATCCTTTAAAGTCCTAATAGTATAATAATTTATTATTATAAAGGTCTTAGCTATATATTAAAATTTATAGGTAATAGTGGCTAAGTTATTATTATTTTTAATAGTAGTTTATAATACTTTATAAAATATAGCTATACTTTAGGTTAATATAGTACTTTATTAATATAGCTTCTTTAAGCTAAAAATTAATTATAACTCCTACTATATAATCTTTATTAAAATATATATAAGCGTTTAGTTTATTAAAAGTACTGCTATTTACTGCTTTTTAATAGCTAAGTTTAATAAAGAGTTTAAAAAGTGTATTAAAAACTATATTTAAAACTTTAGAAATGTAAATTATATATAAGTTAAACTATAAAAGGTAGTTAGCGACTTTTATTAATTTAAGGTTAGCTTTATTAAAATCTATTATTATAAGTAATATATAATAAATAATCCCTTTTACTAAAGTATAATCTATTATAATATTAATAAAAGTAAGGTTAAATTAAGCTATTTTATATAGTTTATATATTTTCTATATAATAGTAGTGACCTTTACTTTAGTTAAGCTATAGCGTTTTTTAATAATAAAGGTAGGTTATAAGAGAAAGGCAATAGGCTATAACCTATTACTATTAATATCCTTTTTAGAAATACTTATACTATTTTATTTTATATTAAGTTAAAAAGTGTATAAGCTAAACCCTTCTTTATATATATTAACTTTAAAGAAAAGTGATTTCTTTAAATTATAGTACTAAAGGAGTACCTTTATATATAGAAGATTATATAAGTTTTTAAAGGCTATAGTTTTCTCTTTAATAAGTTTAAAGGTTTTAGACTTTATTATTTATTTTTAAGCTTACTTTAAAGAGCTAAGTAAAATCTTATTTCTTTCCTTAACGTTTTATAAAAAGCTTATTTTTCTATTTTAAAAAGGGTAAATATAAATATTAAACTATAGTATATTAATATAGAGGTAATCTATTATTTTAATAAAGGTTTTAAAATTAATTAGTGTAGTTAGTATTTATAAGCACTTAAAAGCCTTTACTTTATTATCTATATTAATAAAGCTATTTATATTAATAATAAACCTTAGTAGCTAAATAGAGGGATATTTAATAAAAGATTTATTAGCTAAGATATAAAGGTAAGCCTTATTAATAATATTAAAAATAATCTTAAGATAGTAAAGGTAGTCTTTAAGGGTATTTAAGAAAATTATAATATTATTAATATAAACCTAAATAAAGTTATAGTTATAAAATAAGCGATTTATAAAGCGCTATATATATATTAGTAAGTTCTTATACCCCTATATTATAATGTAAAATACCTTTATACCTTTTTTTAAGATAATTACTATTTAGTTATAATAGTTTAAATATACTAAAAGCTAATTAAAAAAACCTATAGCGTTTAAAAGGGTTTTTTACTTCTTTTTATAGGCATTATTTATAATATTACTCTAGTTAGGTAGTAGGTAAATATCTAGCATTATTATATAGTTAATTAGTTATATATTTATAACTTTATATACCTTTATTACTCTATTAGTTATTTATTAAATAATAAATCCTAAATATAGGTAAAGAGCCTTTTCTTTACTACTTAAAAATAATATCTTACTAACTTTATACTTTTTATTTTAAATTTTATAGAATTTCTTATAATCCTTTTAGCTAAGGTTATAAACCTATAAAGGTTTAACCTTAGTTTACTATTTAAGGATAAAGTTAATATATATTTTATTTTTATTAGTTATAGAGACTACCCCTTTATTTTAATAAATATTAAATTTATTAAAGAGTTTAATAAATTAAGTAGCTATATTAGTATTAAGGTTAGCTACTTTAATACTAAAGATATTATAAATAAATAAGATATTCTTAAAGTAGGAGATACTATATAATAGTATCCCTTTATTAATAGCTTTAAAATTAAGGTCTTTATTGTTTTTAAGGAGTTCTATATTTTTAACTTTAAAGGCTATAATATCTTTAAGGCAGTTAAAAATTAAGCTATTTAAAATAATAATATTATCTCTATAGAAAGCTATAAATTAGTAAATGTTAAGGATAGTATAATAGAAATTAATTAAACTTATAGCTTTAAAAGTTCCTAGCTATTATTTTATCTTAATATATAAGGGCTTATTAGTGTTATTATAAATAAAGAGTAGCTTCTTCTAACCCTATTAAATAAAAATATTAAAAATTTAATAGTGCCTTAAATAGAAATAGTAAACATTAGTTTCCTATTTATTTTAAAGGTCTTTTTACTTACTTAATAAAATCCTTATAAAATATAGAGAAATTATTATAATATAGGCTATTATAACCCTTTAAATTAGTATTAAGTGTAGTGTATAAAAGATTTATATCTTTACTACTATACTATAAACTATATAGAAAGTTATACTAAAATTAATAAAATTAATTTATATACTGTAATTATATATAAATTTTATATTAATAAGTATTTAAAGTATAAGGTTATATATAATATTTATAGTAACTATAAAGTAGCTAAAAACCCAAGTGCCTTTTATAATATTAAGAATATAAAAGTTAAATATTACTGTTTTAGTAATAGAGAATAAAGAATTTACGCTATTTATTATTTTAAGGTTTTAAGTGCTTTATTTAATATTATAGCTGTTTTACTTAAGCTATTCTTTATTAATTAAAATAGAGAAGGTTTTAATATTTTAGTAGATTTTATATCCTTTACCTTTATTATTAAAATATACTAATATCTTAAAGTATATTAAGGCTTTTATTTTTCTATTAACTTTAAGCTACTTTAAATAAATAACTACCTTTATAACTTAGCTACTTATAATTTTACTACTAAGCCTTATAATTACTAAAGGTGCCTTAAAGTAGTTTATTATATTAATATAGGTAATATAGGTATTTATATAATTATTATTTAATTCTAAGGCTAGTATAAGTGTTTTACTAAGCACTATTATATTTATAGTTACTAAGAGATTATAGGTTAGAAGGTTTAGCGCTTTAGTAATAATAATTAAGGGTATTTAATAATAGTGTAATAGGTTAGTAATAGTTAAGTATATATTTGTAAAGTTTACTTTAATAAAATTAAATTATTTATTATTATCTATATTAATAATTTCTCCTTTTTTTATAAAGTAATACCTTAAGGCTTTAAGTTTAGCCTCTTTAACTATAGAATTAAAACCTTTATTATTTATAATAAAATACACTAGTTTACTATTAGCCTTTTATTTTTAGTAAAACTTTAGGTTATATTTACTATTAAATTATAGTTTACTTAAGCTAAACTATAGTAGCTATAGGTTAAGGCTATTTATTCCTATCTCTTTTAAAAGGGGTCCCTTTAAGGTAAATAAGGTGCTTAGTTACTATCTATTTTAAGGGGGGCTACTATTTTTTAATAGGGGTAGAAATGCCTCTTATATAAATAGTTATGTAGAGGCGTATACTAATATTCTTAATTTAAGCGGTTACAATTTTATAAAGAATATTAAGTACTATAGTATTTTTACTATTATAAGCTATATCGTTAGTTTTAAAAACTATTATTATACTATTATAAGCTAAAGGTTTATTCTTTTAAATTACTTTTAGGATTTTATTAATTTTAGTAGATCTTTATATTATTATTAAAATGTTTTAAATCCTTATCTTTATTAAATACTTTTATAGCTTAGTTAACGCTAATCTTTATTTTTATTTTCTTAGTTTTTCTATAGTTTTTAGCTTTCTAAAGTGTATTTTAAAGGTTATATCTTTTACTGTTAATAAGATTTAATATATATATTATATTAATCTATTTTTAATAAAGGAGGGTAAAGTTATTAAAGTTCTATATATAATTTAAAGTAAAGTTAAATTAATAGCTAAAAGTTATTAAATTTACTATTAGCCTATATATAATAAAAAACCTTTATTATAAAGTCTTTAAGGCATATAGTATTAACTATATTATCCTTAAAGAATTTAGCTTAATTAAGCTAAGCTATAGTATTTTAAACCTTAATATTAAACTCCTTCTAAACTATATAAAAAACTAAGTTTAAATTACTAAAAATTATTATTTACTTTTAGTTATTAAAATACTATTTATATTAAATTAGCGCTAGCCTTTAAAATAAATATTAAATTTAGTATTAAATTTAATTTTAGTAATTTAGGGTTATATAACTATAATAGTCCTTTACTACTTAAACCTAAAGATCTATATTACTAAAAATAGCTGCCTTTTCTTTATAATAAATAGCCTTACTATTAATATTTTTAAGGTTAGTTTTAAGGTTAAAGTACTTAATATCCTTTATTTTCTATAAAGTATTAAAATACCTATTATAGATATTAAATACTAAGGTAAAGGTTCTTTAGTATCTAACTATTATAGCTAGTTTTTCTATAATAGAAAGCAAAGGATAACTATAGTATATTAATAAACATTAAAATACTTATTTATTAAAACGTTAACTTTATTTCTTAAGATATAAAATATATATATTAAGGTATTTTTAGTTAAAGTCTACTATTAGTTAGTAAGTTAAGTAAGTCTTTTAATATTAAAAGGAAAATGCTAACCTTTTAGTATTATTTATAAAAGCCTATTATAAAGAGTTTTCCTTATAGTTAGTTATTACTTTATTATAATAGATACCTAATCCTTTCTAAAGGGGATTACTAGTTAGTAGTAGCTTTATAAAATAAGATTTAAGGTTTTATTAGCTTAGTAAATAAATATTCGCTAAAGTGTATTAGTTTTTCACTTAAAATTCTACTATTATATACTAGAAATTCTCTATTATATTAGTGTTAATTTGTTTAATATAGAGGTTTTATTATTTAAATTCCTCTTTAAAAAAAGAGATTACTTTATTTTAAGAGATTTTTATAGAAGCTAGTTTTAGTTTAATAAATATTAAAGTCTTTTTTTAAGCTTAGCTAATAAAGGCTAATATAGAATTAAGGGAAATTACTTAAGTATTTATATCTATATACCCTCTTTTAAAGGAAGAGCTATAGAGATTCTTTTTTAGTAAAAGTAAGTTAAATTTTAAAGTCTTTAGTAGTTCTCTTTTATTAACACTATAGTTATTCTTTATTAATGTATTTTTTTAAATAATTTAAAAGGTTTTTATAGAAAAAGGGGTACTTAGCTTATTAATAAAGGAAGAGGCTTATAGTAAGTTTAAAGGACTGTTTTTTAGTTTAAAGAGATTTAAAAGTCTAAACTTTTTTATTTAGTTTATTATTCTTTTTATAGCTTTTAGTTCTTTATTAATAAAAGGGCTATCTATAGAATTCTAATAGTAAGGTTAATTAAGTTAAATAAGCTTAAGCTAAATCTATAGCTTACTATTTATAAATTAGTATTTTATAAAAGTTTTAAAATTCTTAACGTTTTTTTAAAAGAGAAAAGGTTTCTTATAATATTAAAACTCTAGGAAATCCTTATAAAATACCTGAAGTTAGTGTATTTATTAAATTTAGTTCTAAGTAATTAAAGAGAGGCTTAGAGTTATTAGCTTAATATTTTAAGCCTATTAGTCTTCTTTAATTATTAATATATAAGTAGTTAGCTTTTATATTTATAATTTAATATATATAAAAGAAATAGTAATTACTACTACTTATTATACGCTAAATATAGTATATAAAGCGTAGACATTTATAACTTATAGAATGCATTATAAATAATTATAAGAGGAATTATAAAAAAGAACATATATAAGTTATAGATAGGTGTATAGTTGTATATAGTAATAAAGTTGTCTTTCTACTTATGTTCTCGGAAATCCTCCTTTTATATAAGGAATTCCGTCCTGTAACATTAGCTAATATAGTTAGTATTTATAAGCGCTTAAAAGCCTTCACTCTATTATCTATATTAACAAAGCTATCTATATTAATAATAAACCCTAGTAGCTAAATAGAGGGATATTTAATAAAAGATTTACTAGCTAAGATGTAAAGGTAAGCCTTATTAATAATATTAAAAATAATCTTAAGAGAAAAAAAAAACTTTCGCGATTTCGCCTACACCGCAATAACGCCGCAGAATTGACTTAAATTAATTTAAAAAGTAGATAAAAAGTTTTACTATACTTATTTACCCCCCTTTATAATAGTATATTAAGCTTAAAGTATAAGTGTAGTAAGTAATATAATAATAATAAATATTAATATAAAAAACCGTAGCCTTTTATAAAGTTACTACAATTCCCTTACCTACTATAGTAAGTTTATAGTAGAAAACTAACTTAATACTATAGCTAATATAGTTTAAAACTAAATATTAGTTTATTTATAATAGAAATATAATAAAATTGCTAAGTTTATACTAACCTTCTTACTAAAAGAAGTCTAAAAGGTTATTTTATATATTATTAATATAGAAACAACGTAGGCCTATTATAGGTAACCTATTAACCTTTAAAAACTAGTTATAACTACTAACCTTAAAGTAATAGTTAAAAGGGCAATTAAGAAGGCTATTTAGCTTAGAACTGTATTAGCTATAATATAGGCTAGAATTATAACTAGCAGTGCTACTTTAATAACTAATAAGCTTATTTATTTAGCTACCTTTATAGTAGTATTACCTTATATCTATAAAGTAACTATTATTAAAGGCGACTTAATTAGTAAAGTAGTTAAATAGTATAGCTTAAAAGACATTATTTACACTATTAATAAAGCTATAGGTAAAGACACTATAGTAGCTATAAGGCGCCTCTATAGTGGTAATATAGTAATTATCTTTAAAGATATAGCTTAACTTTATACTAAAGATATAAAATAGGTTTAAACTACCTTTAGCTTAAATAAAACATTAAACTAATAAGTATTTAGTATTATTATTAAAGGATTCCCTATTTATTATATATATTAAGTTACTAAGGAAGATATTCTCTATTACCTTACCTGTATTAATAGCAGCGGCATTACTAAGGTAGTAGTATAGAAACCCTATAACACTATAATATAAGCCCCCCTTATCTTTAAAATTAAAGATATTAATATAGCTAATAAACTATACTATAAAGAGGTTATTTATAAAGCTAAAATATTTAAAGCTAAATTATATAATAAAGCTCTTTATTTATATTAATATTATTAATGCTTTAAATTTAGCTATATTACTATATACTATACTATAACCCTATATTATAGCTACTACACTACTACTAAGTACGCTTTTAAGATTAACTACTTAGCTATTATAAATATAAGGTAGGAGCAATATACTAACTATATAAATACCTACCTTACTTAATTAAAACACTACTTAATTATTAATAACTACTAAATAAAAGCCTATATTATATACTTAAGCTAGCTTAATAGCTTTACTACCTTATTTATATTAACCTTTATAGATATAAAAGGCTAAACTAAGGTTTAAACCTATAGCTAATATAAATAAGCTAATAATACTCTCTTTAATAAAGCCTTACTTTAAAAGTAAAGTAAGCGCCTTTAAAGCAGCTATAACTAATACTTAAGCCTTAATATAATATTTATACCCCCCTTACTAAAGCCTTAAGGCGCTATTAAAGCCTTCTTTAGCTACTACTTTAGCATTAAGTTAGCCCCTTTATTATAAAAAGCCCCCTTACCCTTTAATTAAATATAATATTATAAGTAATATATTAGAATATATAGAAAAAGATATAATTTATTTACTTAGCTTTTAAATCCTAACTTAAAACTAATATAGTAGTAATTTAAGAACTATATAGTATTAATAAAGACCCTTTAAACCTAAGCTTAGGTTTCTACTAACTTATAGCTTAAGGTAAAAGAATAGCTATTTATATTTACTATTAATATAGCCTTAGCTTATAAATAATATAGTTTAGTACTAATTAGTACACTATAACCCTTTATAATATTAATATTTACTTTATTTACTTTTTTATTTATTACTATAACTAAATAACTCCTCTTTATAACTTTTTTATAAAACTACTATAGTATTATTATATCTTTATTAATAACTTTAATTAGCACTATTCTCTTTAAAATTAATATAGTTATATATTACTTAATAGTAATAAACTTTTAATAGTTATAACTTAATAGTAACTTAAGTTTATTACACTTTAAAGTAAAATAATATAATAAATATAAAGTAAAAGAGATAGTATTATTAACTATACTTAGTTTTTTACTAACCTTTAAACTTAATTTTTAAAAAGATTAAACCTTATTAAGTTTAACTATATTTTATAGCTTATTTACATTACCTTTTATAATTATAGTTCTATAACTATTATTATTAAATAATCTCTATATTACTTTAAATAGCCTTAAATAAATAAAATACTTATTACTATAGAGGTAGTGTACTACTTTTACCTCTTTTTTATATTAACTATCCTTAATACCCTTTATTAAATGAACTCCTTTATTATATAGCTTATAGCTAAATTTATTACTATTACTACCTTTTTTATATTAAAAAGCCTTTATAGTGCCTTTAAAGTATAGCTATAGTAGACCTTTAAGGTCTATAAAGCTATTTATAATATAAAATATATTTAAAGACTTTAGTAATACTACTACATTAAAGTAAGCTAGTAAGCTACTATTAATATAACCTTAAATTAAAAATAAGTTATTTATAAAAAATAATATAGCTTTTAATACTATATAGTAATAGATATAATAGCTAAGAAAAGTAACCTTTAAAAACTAAAATAATAAGCTTAACTCTATAATAGCTTACTACTTAAAACTACTTAAGTTCTAGCCCTTTACTATAGTAGTAATAACACACCTTTAGCTACCTTTTATTATAATAAGGTAAAGGTATTTTTTAATAAATTCTTTCTTACCTTAACTATTTATATAAATAATATATTAGCTAACCTTAGCCTTTAACTTAACTTTATTATATTTTTAAAGGAGAACTACTTTATAGCCTTAAAGATATATAATATAATTAAAGAACTAGCTAATTAAAAAGCCCTTAAACTTAATAAGCTTTTAATAGAGTTTCTTAAAGCCTATAGTAAACTATTTATTAGTATTCTCTTTAACTTACTTAATATATATTACTATATTAAGCACTACCTAGCTTTATTTTAAAAGGCTAAAGTTATAGTTCTCTATAAGTTAGGAAAGTTACTTAAAGAAAGGAGGTATATTAATATATAAAGGCTAATCTCCCTTTTTAGCATTATAGATAAGGTCTTAAAAGTAGCGGTAGTAGTGTAAATTACCTATATAGCTAAAGAGAGTAGCGTTTTTTTAAAGCTTTAAATAGGTAATTATATTAATTATTTTATAGAGGTAGCCTTTACTATTTTAATAAAAGCTATATATATAGTATAGCACTATAGCAGTACTATATTACTCCTTTAGCTTAATATCTTAGCTACCTTTAATATAGTATATTATATAAAACTTATTTATATAATAGTTTTTACTAAGCTCTTTATATAAATAGCGTATTAAACCTAAGCCTTTACTATATTATATAAAGCCTACCTTATATTTAATAGCTAAATAGCAGCCCTTTATATAGTACCTATAGAGGTCCTTTAAAGCTCCTTTATATCCCTAATTCTCTTCCTTCTTTATATTACTTTACTTTATACTAAACTTATAATAATTAACTTTATACTGATACTTAGCTTTTTTAATAATACTAATATTTTAATATATAGCTATATAATAGAGGAGACTTAGGCCTAACTTAAGACTACTTAAGTAGTTTATTAAGAATAGTTTTATAAATTAAGCTTAAAATTCTATTTATAAAAAAGTAAACTTATCTACTTTAATAGAAAGAGATAGCTAATAATAATACTAATTTAACTTAAAACTACAATAGTTTAGCTAGTATAGTTAGCTTATTTCCTTAGTATTTAAATTTACTATAAACTTTAATAAAAGGCTTACTAACTTAAGCTTACTATAAAACTAATATAATAGTAACTTACCTTTACTATACTCTTTATATTTACTTAAAGGTATTTACTATATAAGTTTAAACTCCTTTATACTTAAGTTAATTAAAGCTTTATTAGCTATAATATAAGCTTATATTATATTTTAACTAAATATAAAGGTATAGCTAAAGGTATTACTAAAGCCTTTACTATAAAGTAAACTTAATGCCTTTATACTATTATTAATACCTATAAAGCTATACTATAGTTTTTAGTTAAAATTAAAGCAGTAATTCCCCCTTTAAACCTATACCTTAATTACTATATTTAATAATTCTATAATAGAATTAAGATAAATAAAATAGCTAATAAAATCTAAATAGCCTACGCCTTAATAGCGACCTACCTTTAATATAGCGCTTAATATAAATAATAACTTTACATTAACTATATACTGCTTTTAACTTAGCCTTTACTAAACTTTATTATATTTTTTATATTTTAAAACGCTAAAATTAAACTAAAAAGAGTAATAGCTTTAAAAATAAGCCTTAGTAGCTTACTAATGCTTAAATTAGTACTTTACTATAACTAAATAAAACTTAGACTTTTACTTTAAAAAAAAGATACTTTAACTTTATTACTACTTTACTAAATTTAAATTATTAGCTTTAGTTTAACTTTATATTAAAAAAATTAGCTTTAACTCTTTCCTTTACTTTTATTATATTTTTAATATAGATTTATTAATATACCACTATTAAGGTAACTATAAAGATATTTACTATTTTATTCTTTAATACTTTAAATATAACTACTTTTACCTTTTAAGGTTTAAAGTAAGTTTAATTTAAAATTTAAAGGAAATCTATACTGCCTTTAATTAACTTAGCTTTATATAATACTTAATAAAGTAGCTTTTTAAAACTAATTACCTTCTACACTTTTAACTTACCTTTACTTTATAAAAGAAATAGTAGTAAATAATAGTACCTTTTAATCCTTAATATAGGCTTAATATAAGCCTCTTTACTACTTTACCCTTACTACTTTAAACTATTAATATATTATACTTTAGTATTTATATTAATATTAATATATAACTATACTAAACTATATATTATTTTATTTTATTTTTTTAAAAACTGTGTAAAAAATAATAAAAGAAAAAAATAAAAATAAAAAAATAAAAATAAAAAAAAAATAAAAAATAAAAACAAAACTCTTAGCTTAATAGCTATAAGGCTAACTATAAGGCTGCTTATATATCTCTATCCCTCTCCTACTATAGCCCTTACTTTAGCCTCCCTTTCCCTTTACTTTTCCCTTTCCTTTCTCTCTCTCTCTCTTCCCTTTACCTCCCTTTAATATAATATTACTATAGGTATTAGTTATTACTATTAAAGACTACTTTATTAGCTTATTATATTACTTTAGCGCGCTAATAATATAGCTTATATAGGCTAGTATCTTATATTTATAGACGCTACTATATATAATAGTTATAATAAAGGCTTAACTTAAGCTTTATATTAAAGCTACTTTAGTGTTAATAAAGCGTTAAGTTATTTACTAAATAACCTTATATAAGTTATATTATATAAAGTTAGCTACTACTATACCTTTACTAAAGGGTTAAATTAAACTTATATTAAACTTTATAAAATAATTTAAATTATACTATACTTAAAAGTTAAAGACCTTTTATACTATATTATAAACTGCTATTAAGTTAAATAAAGCCTACTTTAATTAATATTTAACTTAACTTTATATTAAACTTTAAGAACTTATTAAATATATTTTACTAAGCTATATATACTTATAATAATTTAAACTAATACTTAAAATTTAAGTTAGCTATAGTGCTACTATAAGCTTAAGTTAAATACCTATTAAACTAATTATAGTAGTATATATTAAGGTCTTTTATTTTATTAAAGTAAAGGGAGTAAAGGTATATCTACTTTATACTTTATATAAATTAAAGTTAAGGCTTAAGTAAATATAAAGAGGGACTAAAAACTTATTAAAAGGCCTTTAACTTTTAATTAACTAGCTATTTTCTTTACTACTTAGGATTAATATAATATTAAAGGTTTAAACTAGCTTTAATATAGGGACTAAAATAGCTCTATACTAAACTTTAAAAGGGAAAGGGGTATTTATATTTTTTATTTAAATATAAAAAGAAAAAAAGAGAAAAAAAGAAAAAACCTCTAAAGAGGTCCCCTTTATTTATAAAAAAAGAGTAGTGCTTTAAATTACCTATTAAATTATTTATTAGTATATTAAACCTATTTAAGTAATTAATAACTATTATTTTACTACTATACTACACCTACACTGCTTACTACTAAAGCCTAACCTAATTCTATATTTAATACCTACTAAACTAATAACCTTTAATAACTTAATATATAATAATTACTTAATTCAGTAATTAATATACCTTTAAATTAGCGGCGCGGCTATATTATAACTTATAACCTTCTATAACCTTCTACGCCCTTCTGCATTGCCTCACGTTTTATAGTATATAGCTAGCACACTACGCCCCTTTTAATAACTTAGCTTAGCTTTAAATAAAGCCTAACCTAGGCCTATAAAGTCCTTACCCCCCCCCTTTAAATTTAATATATTTTTATATGCCTTTTTACATACACTATACACACCCTTTACTAAACTCTTTTTAATAACTATAGCTAAAGCTTAGTTAGTAATATACTAATTTTTATAATAAGCACTACTTAGGGCTTAACTTAGGCCCCTTTAATACCTATACCTACTACTATATATAGATTTTCCCCCCTATCCTAAGGTTTTTCCTATATAGGTTACTAAGATAAGGTACTAGCTAAGGGCTCTATGCCCCTTAGAGTAAATAAATAAATAAATAAATAAATAATCTTAAGATAGTGAAGGTAGTTCTTAAGGGTATTTAAAAAAATTATAATATTATTAATATAAACCTAAATAAAGCTATAGTTATAAAATAAGGAATTTATAAAGCGCTATATATATACTAATAAGTTCTTATACCTCTATATTATAATATAGAATACCTCTACGCATCTTTTTAAGATAATTACTATTTAGTTATAATAGTTAAAATATATTAAAAGCTAATTAAAAAAACCTATAGCGTTTAAAAGGGTTTTTTACTTTTTTCTATAGGCGTTATTTATAATATTACTTTAGTTAAGTAGTAAATAGATATCTAGTATTATTATATAGTTAACTAGTTATATATTTATAACTCTATATACCTTTATTATTTTATTAATTATTTATTAAATAATAAATCTTAAATATAGATAAAAAGCCTTTTCTCTACTACTTAAAAACAATATCTTACTAACTTTATACTTTTTATTTTAAATTTTATAGAATTTTTTATAATTCTTTTAGCTAAGGTTATAAACCTATAAGGGTTTAACCTTATTTTACTATTTAAAGATAAAGTTAATATATATTTTATCTTTATTAGCTATAAGGACTACTTCTTTATTTTAATAAATATTAAACTTATTAAAGAGTTTAATAAATTAAGTAGCTATATTAGTGTTAAGGTTAGCTACTTTAATACTAAAGATATTATAAATAAATAGAATATTCTTAAAGTAGGAGATATTATATAATAGTATCCCTTTATTAATAGCTTTAAGGTTAAGGTCTTTATTGTTTTTAAAGAGTTCTATATCTTTAACTTTAAAGGCTATAATATCTTTAAGGCAGTTAAAAATTAAGCTATTTAAAATAATAATGTTATCTCTATAAAAAGCTATAAATTAGTAAATATTAAAGATAGTATAATAGAAACTAATTAAACTTATAGCTTTAAGGGTTTTTAACTGTTATTTTATTTTAATATATAAAGGCTTATTAGTGTTATTATAGATAAGGAGTAGCTTTTCCTAACTTTATTAAATAAAGATATTAAAAATCTAATAGTGCTTTAAATAGAAATAGTAAACATTAGTTTCTTATTTATTTTAAAGGTCTTTTTACTTAATTAGTAAGATCTCTATAAAATGTAAAGGAATTATTATAGTATAGGCTGCTATAACCCTTTAAATTAATATTAAATATAGTATATAAAAGATTTATTCCTTTACTACTATACTATAAACTATATAGAAAGTTATATTAGAATTAATAAAATTAATTTATATACTATAATTATATATAAATTTTATATTAATAAGTATTTAAGGTATAAGGTTATTTATAACGTTTATAGTAACTATAAAATAACTAGAAACCTAAGTGCCTTTGACAGTGCTAAAAATATAAAAGTTAAATATTACTGTTTTAGTAATAAAGAATAAAGAATTTATACTATTTACTATTTTAAAGCTTTAGGTGCTTTATTTAATATTATAGCTGTTTTACTTAAGCTATTTTTTATTAACTAAAATAGAGAAGGTTTTAGTATTTAAATAGATTTTATATCCTTTACCTTTATTATTAAAATATATTAGTATTTTAAGGTATATTAAAGCTTTTATTTTCTTATTAACTTTAAGCTACTTTAAGTAGATAACTACCTCTATAACTTAGCTACTTTTAATTCTACTACTAGGCTTTATAATTATTAAAGGTGCCTTAAGGTAGTTTATTATATTAATATAGGTAATATAGGCATTTATATAGTTATTATTCAATTTTAAGGCTAGTATAAGTGTCTTATTAGGCACTACTATATTTATAGTTATTAAGAGATTATAGGTTAAAAGGTTTAGCGCTTTTATAATAATAATTAAGGATATTTTATAATAATGTAATAGGTTAGTAATAGTTAAGTATATATTTATAAAATTTACTTTAATAAAATTAAACTATTTACTGTTACCTTTATTAATAATTTCTCCTTCTTCTATAAAGTAATACCTTAAGGCTTTAAGTTTAGCCTTTTTAACTATAGAATTAAAACCTTTACTATTTATAATAAAATATACTAGTTTATTATTAGCCTTTTATTTTTAATAAAACTTTAAGTTATGCCTATTATTAAATTATAGTTTACTTAAGCTAAATTACAGTAGCTATAGGTTAAGGCTATTTATTTCTATCTCTTTTAAAGGGGGTCCCCTTAAAGTAAATAAAGTGCTTAGCTACTATTTATTTTAAAGGGGGCTATTATTATTTAAATAGGGGTAAAAGTGCCTTTTATATAAATAGTTATATAGAGGCGTATATTAATATTCTTAATTTAAATAGTTGCGATTTTATAAAGGGTAATAAGTGCTATAGTATTCTTATTATTATAAGCTATATTCTTAGTTTTAAAAACTATTATTATATTATTATAAGCTAAAGGTTTATCCTTTTAAATTACCTTTAGAATTTTATTAATTTTAATAGATCTCTATATTATTATTAAGATATTTTAAATTTTTATCTTTATTAAATACTTTTATAGCTAAGTTAGCGCTAATCTTTATTTTTATTTTCTTAGTCTTTCTATAGTTCTTAGCTTTTTAAAGTATATTTTAAAGGTTATATCTTTTACTATTAATAAAGTTAATATATATATTACGTTAATTTATTTCTAGCAAAGAAGGGTAAAGTTATTAAAGTTCTATATATAACTTAAAGTAAAGTTAAATTAATAGCTAAAAGTTATTTAATTTACTATTAGTCTATATATAATAGAAAACCTTTACTATAAAGTCTTTAAAGGATATAGTACTAACTATATTATCTTTAAAGAATTTAGCTTAATTAAATTAAGCTATAGTATTTTAAACCTTAATATTAAACTTTATTTAAACTATATAAAAAACTAAGTTTAAATTACTAAAGATTATTATTTACTTTTGATTATTAAGATATTATTTATACTAAGTTAGTGTTAGCCTTTAAAATAAATATTAAATTTAGCGTTAAATTTAATTTTAATAATTTAAGGTTATATAACTATAATAGTTCTTTACTATTTAAACCTAAAGATTTATATTACTAAAAATAACTGCCTTTTTTTTATAGTAAATAGCTTTATTATTAATATCTTTAAAGTTAGTTTTAAAGTTAAAGTATTTAATATTCTTTATCTTTTATAAGGTATTAAGATATTTATTATAGGTATTAAGTGCTAAAGTAAAGGTTCTTTAGTACTTAACTATTATAGCTAGTTTTTTTATAATAGAAAGCGGAGGCTAACTATAATGTACTAATAGGCATTAAAATACTTACTTACTAAAGCGTTAACTTTATTCTTTAAAATATAAAATATATATATTAAGGTATTTTTAATTAAAGTTTACTATTAATTAATAGTTTAAGTAGGTCTTTTAATATTAAAAGGAAAACACTAACCTTTTAGTGTTATTTATAAAAGCTTATTATAAAAGGTTTTCTTTATAGCTAGTTATTACTTTATTATAATAAATACCTAATTTTTTTTAAAGGGGAGTGCTAATTAGTAGCAGCTTTATAAAATAAAATTTAAGGTTTTATTAGCTTAGTAAGCAGATATTTACTAAAGTGTATTAGTTTTTAACTTAAAATTCCGCTATTATACACTAGAAATTCTCTATTATATTAGTATTAGTTTATTTAATATAGAGGTCTTATTATTTAAATTTCTCTTTAAAAAAAGAGATTACTTTATTTTAAAAGATTTTTATAAAAGCTAGTTTTAGCTTAATAGATATTAAAGTCTTCTTTTAAGCTTAATTAATAAAGGCTAGTGTAGAATTAAAGGAAATTACTTAAGTATTTATATTTATATACCTTCCTTTAAAGGAAAAGCTATAAAGATTCTCTTTTAGTAAAAGTAAGTTAAATCTTAAGGTCTTTAGTAGTTCCCTTTTATTAATATTATAGTTATCCTTTATTAATATATCTTTTTAATTAATTTAAAAGGTTTTTATAAAAAAAAGGGTGCTTAGCTTATTAATAAAAAAAGAGGCTTATAGTAAGTTTAATGGACTATTTTTTAGTTTAAAGAGATTTAAAAGTCTAAACTTTTTTACTTAATTTATTATTCTTTTTATAGCTTTTAGTTCTTTATTAATAAAAGGGCTATTTATAGGATTTTAATAGTAAGGTTAATTAACTTAAATAAGCTTAAGCTAAATCTATAGCTTACTATTTATAAATTAGTATTTTATAAAAGTTTTAAGATTTTTAGCGTTTTTTTAAGAGAGAAAAGGTTTCTTATAATATTAAAACTTTAGGAAATCCTTATAAAATACTTAGAGTTAGTGCATTTATTAAATTTAGTTTTAAGTAATTAAAGAGAGGCTTAAAATTACTAGCTTAATATTTTAAGCCTATTAGTTTTCTTTAGTTATTAATATATAAGTAGTTAGCTTTTACATTTATAATTTAGTATATATAAAAGAAATAGTAATTACTACCACTTATTATATACTAAATATAGTATATAAAGCGTAGGTATTTATAACTTATAGAATATATTATAAATAATTATAAAAGGAATTATAAAAGAGAATATATATAAGTTATAAATAGGTGTATAGTTATATATAGTAATGAAGTTGTCTTTCTACTTATATTATTAGGAATCCTCCTTTTATATAAGGAATTCCGTCCTGTAATAGCTACACTATATATAACTATACTTTAAATTACTTATATATAAAGGAGGTAGGTATTAATAAATAAGTAACTCTATATAGACACTACTAACGCTATAAGTGTAAGTTATTACTACCTTAGTTTTACCTTAACTTTCTTTTAATATACTTATTAATATAGCTTTTAGTAAATTTAGACTTTAAGGAACTAAGCTAATTAAATAGGTTATATTATAGCAGTGCTAAGTCAGACTAGCGTTGTAATTATAGCGCGCTTTTAGGTAAAATAGATTAGTTTACTCTTTTAAAGATAGAAATTAAAGCTAGACTTAAGGGACTACTTTTAGTAAATACTCTATATATCTTTAAGTTATTTTTATGTCTCCTCCGCTATATATTTATAAGTAAGGATATTTATATTATTAAAAAAGCTAAAGATAAGTATAAATTATATAGCTTAAAGCTTTTAATATAAAGGTATAATATAAAGTCAAAAAAGAATAGAGGAGATTAATAACCCTTATAAAACCCTAGTAGTAATAGGTAAGGCTTTTATTAATTAGTTATTAAAGAAGAAATAAGTAATATAGTTAGTAGTAAAGGCTTAAGTCTACACTGCTATTTAAGTAAATACATTAAATAATAGAAGAATATAAAAGAGTTAATAGTAGTAAATAGTGTTAAAAGCTATAAATATATTAAATTAAAGTAATAATATAATTCCACTATAGTGCTACGCTATTTTTATTAATTCTATAAAAACGCTAAAGGTAACTTCTATAGAGTAATTAGCTTTATTCCCTATTTAAAGGTTTAGAAGTATACCTCTTAACTTAGCTATAATAGTAAGCTAAAACACTATTACTGCTTTTAATATTTTACTAACTATACTAAGGAGTGAGATTAAGCATTATACCCTAGCTTATTATTATTTAGCTAGTGTTTTTCTTAGCTTATAAAGAATAATAACTTTAGCTCTTTAATATAGTTTTAAATAGTATTTAATATAGTAGCACTTATTTAATAAATAAGCTAGTATTTTTATAAAGGGTTTTTTATAAACTTTAAGGAACCTAGCTAAGAGATTATTAATATCTAATGCTTTTTAATTAATAAAGCCTTTAATAACGCTATAGATTTTATTAGTATTAAAGCGGTCTTTTAGTAGAAATGTAGTGTTATTAAGCTAGGAGTTAAGATTATTAAGGATATTAATAAGTTAGGCTATAGAAAAAGGGAAAAAGCATTTTATAAAGGTAGTAGCTTTATTTTAGTAAAAGAAAGTAATAATAATGTCTAAGCTATCCCTTTAAAGGAGGTTAAGTATACATTATTATTTTAAAGGGAGTTTGCTTTAAAGCTATACTTAGCGTTTAAGTTTTTAAAGGTTGCCTTAATAAGTAAAAGTAGTATAGACTATAGCTTACTAAAAACTATACTATTTCTTATAAATAACCTAGGATTACATTTAAGCTACCTTAGTTATAAGTTATTAGTTAGCCTTAGTTTATAATAACTACTATTATTATAGCGCCCTTTTTATGTTTTATATTACTTACTTTATTTTATAGTTTTACTATATATTTAATTTAAGGCTGCCTTAAGGTCTATATAAAACTGCTACCTATACTATTATTTAAAGCTTACCTATAATCTATTTAGTATATATATTAATTTTATATAGTGTTAAGAGTAGGTCTTTAGCGTTATTAGTTTAGAACTATACCGCTACCTTAGCTATAAATAGTTTCTAATCTATTCTTAGCTATTTAAATATATAGCTATAGTTAAGCCTTTTACTAATAGTAGTGTTAATTTATATAAACTATAGAATATAATTAAACCTAGTAAGGTTAAGGCCCTTTAGGTATTTAATAGTTATATTAAAGGTGGCTTAAGTATAGTTAATAATACTACTATATTTACTATAGAAAAACTATATAACTTTACTTTATAATATAGTAAGTTTAAGTTACTATTACTTTATTATTAATAAAAGGAGTTTACTACTTAATAATATCTTACTATAGTAGTTTAATAAAGGGTAGTATTAATTAAAGTTATTAATAAATACACTTTAGAGTTATAGTATAGCTACTATAAATTTAATAAAAGGTATAGTTTAGCTTAGTTTATATATTAAAGAGTATATTAAGTATATATTATAGCTTACTATATAAATTATATATTAGTTAGTGTTATTATAAGTTAACTATAATATAGTTCTATATTAGTAATAAATATATAATATAGTTTATCCTTTTTAAGTAGTAAGTTAATAGCAGCTAAAGCTTAAGTTAAGGAGGTATTTATTAATTATACTTAGTTTCTATATTGTAATTATATTAGTTTTAGTAAAGATTTCTAGTGTTAAGTATATAAAATAGGTTTTCTTCTATATATTTTAATATATAACTTTAGTTATATATATTAAAGGGACTATTAAGTTAATATCTATATATTTAAACCTATACTAAAGATAGGTTATTAGCTAAGGAAAGCCTTTATAATACTTTATTAAGTTAATATTAGTTAGGAGTTAAGTAAGTAGGTTTAGAGTTAATTAATATATTTCTATAGCAATACCTTTTATAATAAAGGGTTATTAATATTATAGTAGTAGTTATATAAAGTAACCTTTATTTATTTATCTTTTTTTAGTATTAAAGGAGAGATAGTAAAGGCTTAAAGCTAGCTTAGGTATATATTATAGGTATAATACTACTGCCTATTAATAATATTATATTATTATAACTATATAGAGTGCTGTTTTATATAGTTTATATAGCGTTTCTATATTACCTCTATTAAGGCTAAGTAAGCTAACTCTTTAGCTTTATAGTACTTAGCACTATAATAGCTATAGTATAGTGCTATATTATAATATATTATAATATATTTAAATTAAAAGTAGCTATAGTATTAATAGAGGTAAAGGGTATTATTATATAGCTTAGCCTTAAATATTTCTACTTTATAAATAACTTTAAGGCAGTATAAATAGTTAGCTGCTTTAATTTTATTAATTCTAATAATTAAGGGGGACTTAGTAAAGGTTATATAGGGTTTTTATATCTATACCTATATTAGTTTTAAGCTATTATTCTTTATAAAGTTCTATAAGATTTTCTTTATTACTTAGTTCTTAAAGTATTAAATAGAGAAGCCCTTAATAATAATATTAAAAAGGCAGTAGTTAAGCGTTACTTTTAATTTAAATATAGTTTAAATCTAAATTATATCTTTAATATAAGGTTTTACTATATTATAAAATATAACTATAGTGTTACTACTATAAAGTTAATATATTACTACTATAGTATTAGTTTCTATAGTATAGTTAATAGCTTTAATAATATCTTTAAGGGATTTATTTTAAATTACTTTAAAGATAAAGGAATTTTTAATAATAGTTTTATAATAAATTTAAGGTAGTATTATTATAGTAATAATATAGGCTAAGGTAGTAAGTATAGCTATATTTTATACTATAATATTTACTTAACTTAGTTCTATAGTAAAGCCACTATTAATTGCCTTTTTAACTATTTATTTAATAGTTTATTTAAGGTTTTAAATAGTAATTATATTTAAAAGAGAGAGGGAAGCCTTTAAAGTAGTAAGTATAAAGGCTCTATATTAGCTATATATTATAGCTATATTGTTTATATAAAGAATAATATTTTATACACTCTTTAGCATTAATGCTAAGATAAGTTTTACTAATTCTTTATATTTAACCTTAAAATAATTTAATATTAGCTTACTTATTAAAGGTAATATAGATTTAATTTATAGTTTTATTGTAAATTTGCCTTAATTTATATTAAAGTAGTATTAGCTATAAGTAAGGCTACTATAATTTCTACTATTAATATTTATTAGTATTATAGCACTTACTATATTTATACCTTAGTATTAATACACTATTAAAGAGGGGGGTAAATAAATATAAGAAATTGTTTTCTACCCTTTTTAAGCGGTTTAAAGTCAATTCCGCGTCGCTATAACAGTGCAGGCAAAATCGCGAAATCATTTATAAAGTTTATTAAAGATATCTTTCTTTATAAATAATTAAAACTTTTATTATATTTTAAATTAATATATTTTTAATATTATTAAGCTTTACTTTTATTTTATTTATATTTATAATATAATATAGAAATAGTATTAATAATAATAAAATATAAAAGTTAATAGTTTTAAAGACTGTTAATATTTAAAGAATACTTAATAATTTTAAAGATTTTACTTTAAAGTTAACTATATATTAATTTACAGTATTAATTATTAAATAAAGTATTAAATTTATTAATACCTTTACTTAGCTAAGATTTATTATTAAAATCTTTACTACTTTAATATTAAAAATAATTTTATAAAATACTACTTTAAAATATCTTTCTTTAAAAATAAAGTATTAAAGGTTTAAGTTATTATTTTAATTATAAAGGTTATTATTAAATAATATATATTTAAAGGTATTATTTTTAAGTATTTTTAATAATAAAAAACCTTTAAAAGCTTAGGTTAAGGTAGCTATTATTAATTACCTTTAAGCTTATATTATTATAGCTATAAAGGTAGTAGTAAAGAATTATGTAAATATAAGCTTTAATTAGCTTAATAAAGTTTATTTTATAGTAGAAAATATATTAATTACCTTTTAAGCTAAAACATTATTATCTTTATTATTAATCTCTTTTTTATTATTATTAAAATCCTTTAAAGAACCTTTAAATATTTATAAAAAAGTATTATAGTTATTATTAATTAAAAAGGTTTTATAATTTTTACTTTTTTACTACTTCTTTTTTAATTTTTATTATTTATATTTAAAATAGTTAATTAATTAATAGCTTTATTTATAATAAATAGAGTATTTTTAAAGAAAATAAGGTTTTCTATACTTTTATAATTAAAAGTATATATTCTTTACTTAACTATATTATTAATTAATAAATAAAACCTTATTATTTTTAATTAATTATTAAGTTCTATAAAGTATTATTAAAAAGTAATATTTTTATTTACTTTTAAGTATTTTTATAGATCTTTAAATATTCTTTTAAAAGATAAGGTATAATTAAAAAGTATTAGTTAATATTCTAATTAATAGTTTATAAATATAATAAGTTACCTATAAAGCTTTATATTAATAATAATTAAAGAGAATAAACTATAATAAAGTTTTTTAAATTTATTATTAAATAGTTTAAAGTATTATAGCTTAGTTTTATTTAAGTTATTTATAATAATTTATTAAAAAGAGATATTATTTTATTTAATTTAATAGAATTATTAATTAAATTCTATTTTAAAGTACTTTTTTATTTAAGTTATAAAGTTATAAAAGAAAAAGAAATTATTTAATAATTTATTAAAGTAAAAAGTAAAGGTATTTTCTATAAATATAATTAAAAAAGCTTTTAACTAAATCTTTTATGAAATATTATTTTTTATATAAAAGTTTATAAAAATATTAACTTTAAGGGTTATAAAGTTATATAATTATTTACTATATTTATTATTTTTTAAATATTCTTTAATAAAGTCTTTAAAAATTTATTAAATTTAATTATTTATAACTCTATTATATATAGTTATCTTTAATAACTATAGTTACTTTATTTAGCTTTGATTATTTTTATATTATTATTTTTATAAATATTTTATAGAATTTTTCTAGCTTTATAATTATTTATATTAAAATATTTAGCTTTTAATTTAATATTATTAAAGCTTTATTTTTATAATATATAAAAGCTTTAAAAAGATTACTTTTAATTTTATATAGTATTAAATAAATTTAAAATTATTTATAAAGAAAGTTAAAGTTAAATCATAATTTTAAAAAGCTTATTTATATTTGTATTTAATACACTAGCAGCTATTTTTTATATAAGCATTTTATGCTCTTAGCTGTATTTAGAACCTCTGCACCTAATTTTTTAGTAGGAAAACCTTATTAGGTTGCTAATTAATAATTACCTAAGTAATTATTAATTAGTTAGTTGCTTAATAGAGTGAAAAACCTACTAAATACATTTAAAATCTGCTTTTTTAGTCCTTATTTCTAACTATAAAATACTGGTTTAGCTATAAATTACCCTATACCTCCTTTTTTTTTAGTTATTAATATATACCACTGCTACCCCACTTTTTTATTCCTAATTACCTATTTTTTCCTAGCAATTACAGCTATAAACTGGCTCTGTAACTTAAGAGCTAGGGGGTAATTTGCCTATTTATAATATAGAAGTGGCTAATCTATATCGCTTAGTTAGTAACGGAAAAGTAGGGGGACTAGACCTATTTTTTTTGCTACTAACTAAGCATTAATTAGCTAAAAGTGGGGCTACTACTCCCCTTTTAGCTAATTAAGGTCTGATTTTTCTTAGCGCCCCTGCCCCTATATACACACTAAAAAAAACCCGTGTCCTGTGTAGGATTTAAACCTACGACCGTAAGTGGTCATCCAGGCGCTTGACCACTGCGCTATAGGATAAAAGCTTATTTAATTATTTCTTTTATAAAGAATTTAATTTTATATAAAAGTTTAATAATTAATATTTTTATTTTCTTTTTAAAGTATATACCTTTTTTTTAAAGAATAATTTTAAAGAGTTAATATATTAAAATATTAATTCTTTTAAAATAGCTACTTTAAATATTTAATAATACCTTTTAAGTTTATTAATACTTTAGCTACTTTTTAGAAATATATTAATAATACCCTTAAAAAACTAATTAATATATTTTATATTATTTATTTAAATAATATATTGATATATAGTAGTAATAAAGTAAAGTATAAGTAATATATATATTAAATACTATAAAAGCTATATAATATAAAGTTATATATTAATTTAAGTAAAGATATATTTTTAATAAAAAAAGTTAGCTTTTTTAAATTTATTATTACCTTAAAAAGCCTTAAAATAAAATTAAAATATATTTAAATAATAATAAATTAGCTATTACTTTATAGTATAAATAATATTTAATATTTCTTTAAATTTACTAATATTTATAAAAATATAATAAAATAATAATACCTTTAATAAACCTTTTTATAAATAGTAATAAAAAGAATGTATAGCTAAATTATAATATAAAAGAAGTATTTAAATAGTTAAAAGGTAAATTTTTAAAAATATTAATTTTTATATATTTTAACTTAAAAGCCCCTTTAAAAATTAAAATAAATATATTTATATTTACTATTAATACTATTATAATATAATTATAATTAAGTAGTTAGTATTTAATAATATATGTATTAAAAAAACTTTTTAATATAGAAATTTAATATATAACATTAAATATAAAGCTATTAGTAATTTAAAAAGTATTTTAAACTTAAAGGTATTATTTAATATATTTATAATACTTGATTAAGGTTATTATAAACTATTTAAATTATAAATACTTTACTATAAAGTTAAAGCTATTTAATAAATAAGTAAATATATTAAATAAGCTATATTTATTTAACTTTATTATTAAATACTACTTTAATAAATTAAACTTTATTAATAAACTTTTAAAAAACTTAAACTACCTTTTAAAAAAAGTAATAAAAAAAAATATTATATTTATTATTATTCTTTATTAAATTTATAAAGAAAAAGCTATTAAATAAAAGTAAGCTAATTTAAATTATTAAATAATAGTAAAAAACTTCTATTACTATTAAAATAATAAAGATAATATTAATAAAATATAGTAAAGATATAGTAAAAATATTAATAAATATAAGTTTAAATTAAAGAAAAAATTTATTTTATAAAATAAAGATATAAATAAATACCTTTAAAAGATACTATAAATATAGTTTAAATATAGTAAAATTAATATTAAATAATAGTAAAATAAAGAAAGAGTTATAAATAAAATAGTAGAAAAATATAAAAATTAATAAGTTAATTTACTAAAACTAGAGGGCTTTATAATAAATATTTATTAATTTAGCTATATATTTATTAAAAAGCTAAAGCTAAATAGTTAAATATATAATTATTTACTATATAAACTTGAAGATTATAGTTTTTTTTTAAAATTAAAGCTTAATAATTAAAATAATAATATTTGTGATGGATTTAATCTAGTGGCTTGGATCCTTATTAGGGGCTTATTGCAATCTTATTGCATCCTATAAAGCGCAACTATAGAGGCACACTTAGAGCACGCTAAAGGTATATAAAATATATAAGCTAGTGAGGAGGCTTCTTTTAAAAGTCTTCTCTCTCTCCTCTCTCTCTTCTATAGTTAATAATAAATCTATTAATATTAAATTATAGAAGCTATTTAAGCTAGTTTATAATAATTATTAACTATAACAGTAATAATAATATAAGTATAATAAACCCTAATAGTAATAACTAAATAGGTTAACTAAGTAATGTATAGAAATTATAATTTCTTTAAAATAAAATAATATAGTAAAAGGCGTAGCTTATTAAACTTTACTACTAAGTATTAATAATAAAAGCAGCTAGCCTTAATATAACCTTAGTAACTACTATAGCGGTAATAGCCACGCTTTATTATAAAAAACCTAAGTATAAGCTATTACCTATAGAAACGCTATATAATAGTAATAAGGCTATTTATTAAGCCTAGCAAAGCTTTATAGCTTATAAGTTAAAGGTAGACTTTAACTTTATTAAAAGCAATTATAATAAGTAGTTCTTTATTTATTAGTATTGGAAATAAAGGGTTTATAGAGGCTTTTACCCTCTGGAATACTAAGGTAGTGAGGCTTAGTAAGCTAGCGGTTAGAAGGTCTCTGTAGCGCTGTAGCGGCTGCTATAGGCCTTATTCCTACGTTGGAAGCTTGATACACGCTTTCTAGCATGTAAAATACGCTAAATTCTATAGAATGCTTAGCTAATCCATTTTACTTATAGATATAAGGGGAAGAGGTTGTGAATTTTATCCCCTTTTTAGCTATCTAGCCCTATAAAGCAGAATTAATTTCTTTACCCCTATTAAAATATAGATATTTAGGGTAAGTACTAAACTTATTCTTTAGGGCTCTAAAGAAGCTTTTAATAGCTAAAAATACAGTAGGTCTCTCTTTATTCAGCATTTATAAAGCCTATTTAAATCTAGTTTTTTAGTCTACTAAAAATAGGTAAATTTACTACTTATTATAAAGGGTAGGGCTAATTTCTATTATATTCCCCTCTAGCTTATCTAAAGCCTTAGGGGGGTTAGAAATTAGATTTTTACTAGGTTTTCTAACTGCCTTAGTTTAAGTATAAGTTAGGCAGTTAAAATCCTTATTTTTAATGCTAGTAAAATCCAGTATTTCCTTAGCTAATAAGCTTATTTTCTTTAAAAGGTTAATCCCTAAATGCCCTAGCTAGATATATTAAATTCTAGCTAGTCTTAGTAATTTTTAGTATAAATTAAGCTTTAAAGGCTAACTTTTAGCACCTAAGCTTAACTTTTTAAGCCCTATAAGGCCTTCTTTTATAGCTCTTTACTAGGCTTTATTAAAGAGTCTACAGGCCTTTTATTAAGGCGCTTATAGTCTTAGGGGCTCTAAAAGACCTTTTATTGTTTTTAGGTCTTTTAAAGCCTTTAAAAATATAGTAAAAGGGTTTGCTAAAGCCTATTATACCCCTTAAGAATTAAGCCTTAATTTAAGGGAATTAGGTGCTAAATTAAGGGAATTAAAGACTTAGCTTGGGGCTATAAGCATTAAGGAAGAAGGGGCTATAGTATTAAAGGGTTCTAGGTTAGAATCCCTTAATTCTTTAATTTTAATAGCTTCCTTAGCCTATAAAGGCTTTTAAAGAGGGATTTTAACCTCTATAGAGTAGCTAAAAGCCTAATAATTAAAATAACTATTATAGTAGCTATAAAAGCTATTAAGTAATTTTAAAAGGGGTATATATAAATCTTTTATTTTAAAGAAAAAGCTATGTTTTTTAATATTTAAAAGCTTAATATAAAACCTATTAGCTAGATATAGAGTATTTTTACTTATATATTCTCCTGCTAAATAGTGTTTTAATTTACTAACTATATTTATATTTAAACCTAGAAAATATAGTGTATCTTAAAGGATTAAAGGCCTATATTTATTAGGATTTTACTAGTAAAGCACTAAGAATTTAGCTTTTCTATATCCCTTAGGATATATAGATCCCTTACTAGTAGAGATAGGCTTAGCTTCCCCCTTTTTATAAGGAATATAGCTTATAAAGTGCTTTTTAGAATTAACTTAATGCATTATAGAGCCTATATTATAAAGAAGAGAGTTCTTTATTACTTTATAATTAAAATTAAAGGCCTTAGAGGGTTTTTTATCCTTTAGGTCTTTTTTAGTGTTAGTAACACTGCTAGAATCACTAAAATCAGTGGATTTACTGCTAGTACTAGGGCTACTAGGTTTACTAAGAAGCTTTAAAGAGCTATTAATAAAGTTAAAATTGCTTAGTATAAATATGCCCTTTTAAGCCTTATTCTTAGCCTTTTTAGAGGATTTCTTAGGCTAGGTTTTACCTTTCTTTTTATTAAAAGAGAACTTAAAATTTCCTTTATTTTCTTAGGGGTTATTCTTTTTATTATTTTTATTTTTATTATAAAAATTAGGGGTCTTATTTTCTTTAGAGCCCCTATATATAGATTCCTTAGAGCTTATAGCTCTATAATTTAGAGCTTTAGCTATAGTAAAGCTCTTATTTCACTACTCTTTTAGCAGGTCTACTATTAAAAATTGTAAATTTAGTGCCTCTATAGGGATCCTTAGGGCTCTATTAGTCCTTATAGCAAATTATTACCTTTCTATCTACTAAGGAAAAGTAGATTTTAATGCTTATAAATATTGGTTTACTTAATCTATAGGTTTTATAAAAACGCTAAAAATTACTAGTTTAGCTAGTAAATTATTAAATAAAGCATTAAAAGCCTCTAAAGATCCCTTAAAGCCTTAGAAATTTAAGCTATAGAATTAGGAATATAGGGAGCTATATTATATTTTAGCACTTTAAGAATACTGCCTTTTTAGAAAGCTAAAGGCTTCTATTAGGTCTTATTACTAAATTATAGCGGCCTAAGGGCCCTTAGAATAGCTATCTCTTAGAAGTATAAGAATAATAGCTTAGTTAAGATTACTTAAATTACTAAAAAATCCCTTAGAATTATCTAGAAAATTAGGCATTTTTAAAGCCTTAAATTAGATTATTAGGGCTTGTTTCTATTAATTGTAGTTTTCCGGCCCCTTTAGCTTTGTAGCCTCTAGGAAGCTATAAACCCTTTTATTAAATTCTTTAATAATAGAGTTATTATAGAAATTTAGTATATTAAAAGCTTTATTTTAGCTTACACTTTTATTAAAATTAGGATCTTTTAGTAGTGTATTTACTAGCTTATTTACTAAGTTATTAGCTATAGTTATAGCTAAATCTTTTAATGTTTATAGAATATTAAAGATATTATTATTCTAGGCAGTAATTTACTAGTTTATAGAATTAATCTAAACTTACTCTTAGCTCTTAGCCTAGGGCCCTAAGTTTATAGAGTCTATAACTACTAAATTATAGAGGAAGGAAAGCTCTATAAAGTAGGAATTTACAGAAAAAATGCCTATAAAAGCTCTTATTTATAGATCTTAGCCTTTAAAAATAAAAATGTTTCTAAGGCCTTTATAGAAGGAAAGCTTCTATAATGTTTCCTTTTTATAGAGGGGAATACCTCTATACTTTTTTTATAGAAATAGGAATTTTCTATATGTTTTTTTTTATTATAAAAGAAGGAATGCTTCTATAATTTTTTATAGAAGTAGAAATGCTTCTATAATTTTTTCTTTTTTTTTATAGAAGTAGGAATTCTTCTATAATTCGCAGATTCTATTTTTATAGAAGTAGAATTTCTTCTATACTATATTTCTCCCTATTTTATAGAAGGGGAGACTTCTTTTAATAAATTTATTCTATTTTTATAGAAGGAATAATAGCTTTTAAGTCTTTCTTTAAGTCTATACCTTAATATAGAAAATTTAAATAATTTCTAGTGAATTTTCTTATTATTTTATAAAATTTAGTGAATTTTTTAGTACTTAAAAAGTGCTTTTAGGCTTATAATTTATTAAAAATAAAGGGTTTATAAAGGCTTTTACCCTTTAAAATACTAAGGTAGTAAGGCTTAGTAAGCTAGCGGTTAGAAGGTCTCTATAGCGCTATAGTAGCTACTATAAGCCTTATTTCTATATTAAAAGCTTAATACACGCTTTTTAGTATATAAAATACATTAAATTCTAGCTTATAAAATATAAGTAAATTCTTTTATATTTTATTTAATTTATTTAATATTATAAATAGTAGGTTTAAAATTAATAGTCTATATAGTTATAGGTAGCTATAAAGAGATAAATATTCTTTTTTATATACTTACTAAGCTTATTAATAAATGTATATAGCTAATAAGGGCTTATAAGCTACTTTTTATTTTTTATAAAATTTATTTATATAAAAAAATAAAAAAATAAACTTATAGCTATATAACTAATCTATTAATATATATATTAAAAACTTTACTTAGTAAAAATCTATATATAAAAAAATCCTAAAAATCTAAAAATTAGAAAAATTATATAAAAAAATTCCCCTTACTTTAATAATAATAAAACTCCTTATATTTCCTTTCTATAACCTTTAGTCTTTATATAATTTAATTTTAAAGACCTTTTATTTCCTTCTTTAAAGTAGCTTATAAGTTATATAACTTAGGGCCTTATAGCTACTAAGTAGCGTAGCTTAAATCTTTAATTAAAATTTAGCTAGTATACTTTATTACTATAAAAATTAATTACTAAAGCTAATAGTTTATTAGCTTTTTAATTAAATGTATATTAGCTATTAAAGTATATAATTAAAGGTGAAAAGGCTAGAAAAGTGGGGCGCTTATAGCTGTAAGCTTTTAGCTAAAATATTTATTTTTACGCTTACTATATACACACACACGTGTGTGTTACGCGCACCGCCGCCGGTTTTTAACCTAAAGACCCCTTATAAAGGTCTCTATAAAGGTTAGGGTTAGGGTTGTTATAAGGCCTGTTGAAAGTCCTTATAGTGGATAAGGTCTCCTAAAAATAGCTGTTATTTTTAACATTATTATTTAAATATATATTTTATAATTATAAAGCTAATAATAAAGATATATTTCTTTTAATAGTTTAAATTAAGTATTTAAAGATTAAGGTTTTTTTTTAATAAATATTTTAAATAAAGCTAATTATAAAAAATAACTATATTTTATTAAAAAAAGTATAAAAAACTATATATATAAGTTTATTTACTACTATATTCAATAAAACTTAAAAGGTTTTTTTAAAGCTATTTATATATATTAAGTTATTTATATTAAGGATATTATTTATAAAAACTTACTATTAAAGAAGAAGTTTAAATTTAATTAAATAATTAAGCTTAAAAGAAGCTTTAAAAGCCCTTTTTATTTTAAGCTTTAATATTTATAAATTATTATTAATTACTAATATTATATATTGAATAAATTCTTTTAATATATAAATAAAGAAAACAAATATATATATATTGATATTAAAAGATACCTTTTTAAGTAAAGCTAAAAATTATAATAACTTTAAAATGATAAAAATAGTTAAAAAGCTATAAAATTTATTTTTAATTTTATATAAATTTTAAAAACCTTTTTTTATACTTTACTTTATAAAAATTAAGATAATAAAGGCTACTATAGTATTAATTAAAAATAAAAGTAGCTTAATAATTTATAAAATAAATAAAGCTAGCTATAAAGTACTATTTATACTATTTTTTATATAAATTATTTATATTTAATTTTCTACTATAGTAAATTTTAATTAACCTATTTTTTTAAAGTCTATAATAAATTGTAAAATAGCTTTTTTTATAGTTAATAATTAAAATATTTTTATTTTTTATTAAAAATTTATAATTATAATAAATAGTATAATCTTTAAGGCCTTACTTAATAATTTTTATTATAATAAAAAGTATAAATTAATTAAGCTATTTATTTTATAAATTTATAAATAAAGCTTTTAAAAGGCTATAAATATTAATTATATAGATTTACTATTAGCTTTTTATTTATTATTTTTTAAAAGGTAAAACTATTTTATAATTATTAATATTAAAGTTTAAAAAATTCTATTTTTTTATATAAATAAGCTATTTAGTTTTTAATTAAAAGATAATAAGCTAAACTTAAAGCATTTAATTAAGATTTTTTTTAATAAAAGGTACTTAAACACTTATTTTATTTATATTGTTATGGTCTAGCCCGATTGGGCCATCGCGAGTGTCAGGCGTAGACATAGTGGGGTTAGCACATCCTTCTGCTAGCTACGTACTAGCTACACTAGTTAGCTAAAACAAAAGGATATGTATTAATTAAAGTTACAGGTCTCTGGTTAATTAACACTTATATTACTAGTTATATATAGGGCTTAATAACCGCCGCTAGCTATAAGCTAAGCTAAGCTAGGTTAAAGACCTAGTTTATTATATAGCTCCTTACTAAGGCCTTATAACGCTCTACTAGCCCTATATGCCTCTACCCTTTAAGCAATACCTATATATCCCTTAAGACCTATTTATTACTTAATTAAGTCTTATAAGCCTAAACTAAGTCCTTATTATACCTATTATAACTATATATAGCTAGTAGGACTTAAATCTATAACTTAGAACTCTAATTAATTATTATAGTTTAGCTTAATTAAGCTATTATAAGTGTTAAGCGTAGATATAGTAGGGTTAGCATATCCTTCTACTAGCTATATACTAGCTGCACTAGTTAGTTAGGATAAAAGGATATATATTAATTAAAGTTATAGGTCTTTAGTTAATTAACACTTATATTGCTAGTTATACGCAGGGCTTAGCAACCGCCGCTAGCTACAGGCTAAGCTAAGCTAGTTTAAAGACCTAGTCTATCACATATATATTAAATAAATAGCTATAAAAATAAATAAATAGCTATAAAAATCAATAAATAGCTATAAAAATAAATAAATAGCTAAAAATAAAAGAACTTACTACTTTTTCTTTAAGTTATAAAAATAATTTTTAAAATTTTAAGTTTTTATAAAGTATATTCTTTTATTTTTAATTAAATAGTTTAAATACTAAATATTTTAAAAAACTTTAAAAAGGTAATTTTTCTTCATTAAATATATAAATAATATTAAAGAATAATAATTTAATTAACTATAGGCTTAAAGAAATATAAAAAGCTTATAAAAAATAAATTAAAACAAAGTATTTTTTTTAATAAAAAAATAAAAGCTTTTTATTATAAAAAGTCATAAAAAATATTATAAAAAAATAAAGAAAAAAAAACCCTAAAAAAGTAAGTTAAAAAAAGGTTTCTTATTTTAAAGTTAACTTTAATTTATTACTTATAAACTAATACTATTAAGTAACTATTAAAAAAAATAAACCTTTTTAAGAAATTAATTAATAGCTTTATTTATTAAAGTAGTTACTAATTAATAGTAGCTATTACTATTTATTAATAAAATAAGTAAGTTATAATTTAATAACTCCTTCCCTTTACTTTTTCTTTACTATTTATCTTAATATTTTCCCTCTTTATATATATACTTCTTTTCTTTTTTCTTTTTTTAATACTGTCTCTTTTATTTAATTATTTAATTAACTAAATCTTTATAATTATAAATTTTAGTAATTAACCTTTATTTAATCTTTTAAATATTGTTAATATTATTATTGAAAAACTCTATAAATAGTCTTTATTATTAATTAATACTTTAAAATAAAGAAATAAAGAAAATATAATAAAGGTAAATATAAATACTTATATAGTAAATAACTATTTAGTTAAGTAATATAAATTAAAATTAATAATTTTTAAATTTTTTTTTCAATTACTATACTTTTAAGTATTAATATTAAAAAAAGTAAAGTTTCTTTATATTTTATTATTATATTAAAAAAAAAGATTAAAAATTATTTTAAATATTTAGCTATATATTTAATAGCTATTAATCTTTAAGTTAAGCTTTTTAAGTTATATCTTTAGAAATATTTAATTATATAAAAAGTAATCTTTAAAAATATTAAGGTTATTACTTTAATTTCTATTAGAATAGCTTATTTTAAAGGTTTTTTGTATAGCTATAATTAAATATTTGAAATAATAGCTTACTTTTATTATATATTTATATAAAAAAAATAATAATCTTTATTACTCTTTATATATAAATATTTATATTTATATTATTATAGCTTTTAATAAATATATAACTACTTCTTTTTTTAGCTATATTTCTTTTATAGAAGTAAAGAATAAAGTATATAATAATTATATTTAAAAAGTTAATAATATTTATAATTAAACTATTTATTTAAAATATTAAAAAAACTTTAATAATTTTTATTTTTTAATAATGTTTTTTTAAAATAAATATACTTTTAAAAATATTAAAAAGCTTTTAATTAAAGCTATATTTAAATATAAAATTCTTATTTATAAAAATACTTTTATTATTATAATTAATATACTTTCTTTTTATTTTATATTTAATTTATAAAATATAAATAAAGGAAAGAGAAAGATAAAATAATAAAAAAGCTATGTAAAGTATTTAATTAAAAGAAAAGAAATAAAGAAAAAAGGGAAATAAAGGGAATTAATAATAAAATAAAAGGGTTAAATTTAATTTAAAAATTTTAATAAATTAATTAAATAATTAATAAAGATAATACTTAATAAATATATAACTAATAAATAAATAATAAAAGTAAATATATAAAATATATAAATAAGTAAAGTAGTAGTTTAGTAAATTAAATAATTAAAAAAAACTTTTAAACTTTTTTTTCTTTAAAAAATAAAGTAAAGGTAAAGGTAGAAAACTTATTATTAAAAATTAATAATAATAAAAATTAAATAAAAGTAAATAGTAAAGAAGACTTAATTTTTAAAAGTAAAGTTAATAATTAAAAAAGATATAATAGGCTTAATATTTATATTATTAATTAAGTAAAAGAGTAGAAATTTAAACTTTAAGTTAATAATATAAATATTAATATAGAGGTAGCTTTTTTTCTTTATTTTTAAAAGTATTATTATTTAAAATATTATATAAAATAAAAGGCTTATTTTTATTAAAGATTATTCAATTAAATATATTTATTTAATTATTTATTTAATTACTTTAGGGGGCGTAGAGCCCTTAGTTAGTACCTTTACTTAGTAACCTATATAGAAAAAACCTTAGAATAAAGGGGAAAACCTATATATAGTAATAGATATAGATATAAAGAGGGCTTAATTTAAGCCCTTAGTAGTGTTTATTATAAAAATTAATATATTATTAATTAAGCTTTAACTATAGTTACTAAAAGAAATTTAGTTAGTAGTATATATAATATATAACAAAAGGTATATAAAAATATAGAAAAAGATATAGTTAATATATTAAATTTATCAAAAGAAAATAGAGATATTATAAGCTTAAGGTAGGCTTTACTTAAGGCTAAATTAAGGGCTAAAAAGGGTATAGTATACTAACTATATATTACTAAATATATTATAATATAAAAGATTATAGAAGATTATGAAGGGTTATAGGTTATAATATAGCTATGCCTTTAATTTAAAAGTATAAGAATTATTAAATTAAGTAATTATTATAAATTAAATTATTTTAAAGCTTTTAATTTAATAGCTTTTAAATATAGATTTATATTAAGTTTTAAAGGTAGCTACCTTAATTAAGGTATAGTAGTAGAATAGTAAATACTAATTTTTTAATTAAGCTTAATATATTAATAAATAATTTAGTAAGTAATAATCTTGCTTTATTACTGATTTTTCGCGATTTCGCCCGCACCGCAATAACGCTACAGAATCGACTTAAATTAACTTAAAAAGCAGATAAAAAGTTTTACTATACCTATTTACCCCCCTTTATAATAGTGTATTAAGCTTAAAGTATAGGTATAGTAGGTAGTGTAATAATAATAAATATTAATATAGAAAACTATAGCCTTTTATAGAGTTACTATAATTCCTTTACTTACTATAGTAAGTTTATAGTAGAAAACTAAATTAATATTATAATTAACGTAGCTTAGGACTAAATACTAGTCTATTTATAATAGAAATATAATAAAATTACTAAGCTTATACTAACCTTTTTACTAAAAGGAGTTTAAAAGGTTATTTTATATATTATTAATATAGAAACAACGCAGGCCTATTATAAATAACCTATTAACCCCTAAGAACTAGTTATAACTACTAACCTTAAAGCAATAATTTAAAGGGCAATTAAAAAGGCTATTTAGCCTAAAACTACACTAGCTATAATATAGGCTAGAATTACAGCTAATAGCGCTACTTTAATAACTAATAGGCTTATTTACTTAGCTACCTCTATAGTAGTACTACTTTATATTTATAGAGAGACTGTTATTAAAGGTAACTTAATTAGTAAAGTAGTTAAATAATATAACTTAAAAGATATTATTTACACTATTAATAAAGCTATAGGTAAAGACACTATAGTAGCTATAAGGCGCCTCTATAGTAGTAATATAGTAGTTACCTTTAAGGATATAGCCTAACTCTATACTAAAGATATAAAATAGGTCTAAACTGCCTTTAGCTTAAATATAATATTAAATTAATAATTGTTTAGTATTATTATTAAAGGATTCTTTATTTATTATATATATTAAGTTATTAAAGAAGATATCTTTTACTACTTTACCTTTATTAATAGCAGTAGTATTATTAAAGTAGTGGTATAAAAACCCTATAGCACTGTAATATAAGCCCCCTTTATCTTTAAAATTAAAGATATCAATATAGCTAATAGGCTATACTATAAAGGGGTTATTTATAAAGTTAAAATATTTAAAGCTAAACTATATAATAAAGCTCTCTACTTATACTAATACTATTAATGCTTTAAATTTAGCTATATTACTATATACTATGCTATAACCCTATATTATAGCTACTATATTATTATTAAGTACGCTTTTAAGACTAATTACCTAGCTATTATAGATATAGAGCAGAAGCAATATACTAACTATATAGATACCTACCTTACTTAGTTAAAACACTATTTAATTACTAATAACTACTAAATAAAAGCCTATACTATATACTTAAGCTAGTTTAATAGCTTTACTACCCTACCTATACTAACCTTTATAAATATAAAAGGCTAAATTAAGGTCTAAACTTATAGCTAATATAAATAAGCTAGTAACACTCTTTTTAATAAAGCCTTACTTTAAAAGTAAAGTAAGCGCCTTTAGGGTAGCTATAACTAATACCTAAGCCTTAATATAATATTTATACCCCCTTTACTAAGGCTTTAAGGCGCTATTAAAGCCTTTCTTAGCTATTACTTTAATATTAAATTAGCCCCTTTATTATAAAAAACCCCCTTACCCTTTAATTAAATATAATATTATAAGTAATATACTAAAATATATAGAAAAAGATATAACTTATTTACTTAGCTTTTAGGTCCTAACTTAAAATTAATATAGTAACAATTTAAGAACTATATAGTATTAATAAAGACCTTTTAAACCTAAGCTTAGGTTTTTATTAACTTATAGCTTAAAGTAAAAGAATAGCTATTTATATTTACTACTAATATAGCTTTAGCTTATAAATAATATAGTTTAGCACTAATTAATACACTATAACCCTCTATAATATTAATATTTACTTTATTTACTCTTTTACCTACTATTATAATTAAATAACTCCTCTTTATAACTTTTTTATAAAACTGCTATAGTACTACTATATTTTTATTAATAACTTTAATTAGTATTACTCTCTTTAAGATTAATATAGCTATATATTACTTAATAGTAATAAACTTTTAATAGTTATAACTTAATAGTAACTTAAGCTTATTATATCTTAAAGTAAAATAATATAGTAAGTATAAAGTAAAAGAGATAGTATTATTAACTATATTTAGTTCTTTATTAACCTTTAAACTTAATTTTTAAAAGAATTAAACCTTATTAAATCTAACTATATTCTATAGCTTATTTCTATTACTTTTTATAATTATAGTTTTATAATTACTATTATTAAATAACCTTTATACTACTTTAAATAGCTTTAAATAAATAGAACGCTTACTATTATAAAGGTAGTGTACTACTTTTACCCCTTTTTTACACTAACTATCTTTAATACCCTTTATTAAATTAACTCCTTTATTATATAGTTTATAGCTAAACTTACTACTATTATTACCTTTTTTATATTAAAAGGCCTTTATAGTGCCTTTAAAGTGTAGCTATAGTAAACCCTTAAAATCTATAAAGCTATCTATAATATAAAATATACTTAAAGACTTTAATAATGTTATTATATTAAAGTAAGCTAATAGGCTATTATTAATATAGCTTTAAATTAAGAATAAGTTATTTATAAGGAATAATATAGCTTTTAATACTATATAATAATAAATATAATAGCTAAAAAGAGTAACCTTTAAAAACTAAAATAATAAGCTTAACTTTATAGTAGCCTACTATTTAAGACTACTTAGGTTTTAGCCCTTTACTATAGTAATAATAGTATACCTTTAGCTACCTTTTACTATAATAAAGTAGAGGCATTCTTTAATAAATTCTTTCTTACTTTAACCACTTATATAAATAATATATTAGCTAACCTTAGCCTTTAACTTAACTCTACTATATTTCTAAAGGAGGACTACTTTATAGCTTTAAAGATATATAATATAATTAAAGGACTAGCTAATTAAAAAGCCTTTAAACTTAATAAGCTTTTAATAAAGTTCCTTAAAGCCTATAGTAAATTACTTATTAGCGTTCTCTTTAACTTACTTAATATATACTACTATATTAAGCACTACTTAACTTTATTTTAAAAGGCTAAAGTTATAGTTCTTTATAAGCTAGGAAAGTTATTTAAAAAAAGGAGGTATATTAATATATTAAAGCTAATTTCCCTTTTTAGCATTATAAGTAAGGTTTTAAAAGCAGTAGTAATAGTGTAGATTATTTATATAGCTAAAGAAGGTAGCGCTCTTTTAAAGCTTTAAATAAATAACTATATTAATTATTTTATAAAGGTAGCCCTTACTATTTTAATAAAAGCTATATATATAGTATAGTACTATAGTAGCACTATATTACTTCTTTAGCTTAATATTTTAGCTGCCTTTAATATAATATATTATATAAAACTTACCTATATAATAATCTTTACTAAGCTCTTTATATAAATAATATATTAAACCTAAGCCTTTACTATATTATATAAAGCCTACTTTATATTTAATAGTTAAATAATAGCCCTTTATATAGTACTTATAGGGGTCCTTTAAGGCTCTTTTATATTTTTAATTCTCATCCTTCTTTATATTACCTTACTTTATATTAAACTTCTAATAGTTAACTTTATACTAATACTTAGCTTTTTTAATAATATTAATATCTTAATATATAGCTATATAATAAAGGAAACTTAGGCTTAATTTAAGACTATTTAAGTAGTTTATTAAAAATAGTTCTATAAATTAAGCTTAAAGTTTTATTTATAAAAAAGTAAACTTATTTACTTTAATAAAAAAAGATAGCTAATAATAATACTAATTTAACTTAAAACTATAATAATTTAGCTAATATAGTTAGTTTATTTCTTTAGTATTTAAATTTACTATAAACTTTAATAAAAGGCTTATTAGCTTAAGCTTACTATAAAACTAATATAGTAGTAACTTATCTTTATTATACTCTTTATATTTATTTAAAGGTATTTATTATATAAATTTAAACTTCTTTATACTTAAGTTATTTAAAGCTTTATTAGCTATAATATAAGCTTAATATTATACCTTAACTAAATATAGAGATATAGCTAAAGGTATTATTAAAGCCTTTACTATAAAGTAAATTTAATGCCTTTATATTATTATTAATATCTATAAGGCTATACTATAGTTTTTAATTAAAACTAAAGTAATAATTCCCTCTTTAAACTTATACCTTAACTATTATATTTAATAATTCTATAATAGAATTAAAATAAATAAAATAGCTAATAAGATCTAAATAGCCTATACCTTAATAGTAACCTACCTTTAATATAGTGTTTATTATAGATAATAACTCTATACTAACTATACATTACTTTTAACTTAACCTTTATTAAACTTTACTATATTTTTTATATTTAAAATATTAAAATTAAACTAAAAAAAGTAATAGCTTTAGAAATAAGCCTTAGTAGCTTATTAATACTTAAATTAGTACTTTATTATAATTAAATAAAACCTAAACTTTTACTTTAAAAAAAAGGTACTTTAACTTTACTATTATTTTATTAAATTTAAATTATTAGCCTTAGTTTAACTTTATATTAAAAAAATTAGCTTTAACTTCTTTCTTTACTTTTATTATATTTTTAATATAAACTTATTAATATACTATTACTAAAGTAATTATAAAGATATTTACTACTTTATTTTTTAATACTTTAAATATAACTACCTTTACTTTTTAAAGTTTAAAGTAAATTTAATTTAAAACCTAAGGGAAATTTATATTACCTTTAACTAACTTGGCTTTATATAATACTTAATAAAGTAGCTCTTTAAAACTAATTATTTTTTATACTTTTAACTTACCTTTACTTTATAAAAGGAATAATAGTAAATAATAGCACCTTTTAGTCTTTAATATAGACTTAATATAGGCCTCTTTACTGCTTTACCTTTACTACTTTAAACTATTAATATATTATACTTTAATATCTATACTAATATTAATATATAACTATATTAAACTATATATTATTTTATTTTATTTTTTTAAAAACTTTTTAAAAAAAATAATAAAAAAAAAAATAAAAAATAAAAAATAAAAAATAAAAAAAGAACTCTTAACTTAATAGCTATAGGGCTAACTATAAAGCTACCTATATATCTCTATCTCTCTTTTATTATAGCCTTTACCTTAGCTTTCTTTCCCTTTTACTTCTTTTTTTTTTTCCTCTCTCTCTCTCTTTTCTTTACTTCTTTTTAATATAGTATTACTATAAGCATTAGCTATTACTATTAAAGACTACTTTATTAGCTTATTATATTACTTTAATATATTAATAATATAGCTTATATAAACTAATATTTTATATTTATAAATACTATTATATATAGTAGTTATAATAAAGGCTTAATTTAAGCCTTATATTAAAGCTACCTTAATATTAATAAAGTATTAAGCTATTTATTAAATAACCTTATATAAGTTATATTATATAAAGTTAGCTACTACTATACCTTTATTAAAGGGTTAATTTAAATTTATATTAAACTTTATAAAATAGTTTAAATTATATTATACCTAAAAGTTAAAGACCTTTTATACTATATTATAAACCACTACTAAGTTAAATAAAGCCTACTTTAATTAGTATTTAACTTAACTTTATATTAAACTTTAAAAACTTATTAAGTATACCTTACTAAGCTATATATATTTATAATAGTTTAGACTAATATTTAAAATTTAAGTTAGCTATAAAGCTACTATAAGCCTAAGTTAAATATTTATTAAACTAATTATAGTAGTATACACTAAGGTTTTTTATTTTATTAAAGTAAAGAAAGTAAAGGTATACTTACTTTACACTTTATATAAATTAAAGTTAAGGCTTAAATAAGTATAAAAGGGGATTAAGAACTTATTAAAAGGCCTTTAACTTTTAATTAATTAACTATTTTCTTTATTACTTAAAATTAATATAATATTAAAGGTTTAAGCTAGCTTTAATATAGAGATTAAAATAGCTTTATACTAAACTTTAAGAGAGAAAGAGGTACTTATAATTTTTATTTAAGTATAAAAAGAAAAAGAGAGAAAAAGAGAAAAAACCCTTAAAGGGGTCCCCTTTATTTATAAAAAAAGAGTAATACTTTAAATTACTTACGAAATTATTTATTAATATATTAAACCTATTTAAGTAATTAATAATTACTATTCTACTACTATATTATATTTATATTACTTATTATTAAAGCTTAATTTAGTTCTATATTTAGCACTTATTAAACTAATACTTTTTAATAATTTAGTATATAATAATTACTTAATTTAATAATTAGCATACCTTTAAATTAATAGTGTAGCTATATTATAACCTATAACTTTCTATAACTTTCTATACCTTTCTATATTACCTTACATTCTATAGTATATAGCTAATATACTACGCCCCTTTTAATAACTTAACTTAGCCTTAAATAAAGCTTAACTTAAGCTTATAGAGACCTTACCCCCCCCCTTTAAATTTAATATATTTTTATATACCTTTTTATATATACTATATATACTCTTTATTAAACTCCTTTTAATAACTATAACTAAAGCTTAGCTAATAGTATATTAATTTTTATAATAGGCACTACTTAAGGCTTAATTTAGGCCTTTTTAGTATTTATATTTACTACTATATATAGGTTTTCCCCTTTATTCTAAGGTTTTTCCTATATAGGTTACTAAGATAAGGTACTAGCTAAGGGCTCTATGCCCCCTAAAGTAAATAAATAAATAAATAAATAAATTTAGTAAGTAATTTAAGGCATTGCCTTTTTTTATAAATAAAGGAAACCTTTTTAAAGGTTTTCTTTCTTTTCTTTCTTTTCTTTTCTTTAAGTTTAATTAAAAATTATAAATAACCTTTTCCTTTTTAAAATTTAATATAAAGCTATTTTAGCCTCTATATTAAAGCTAATATAGACCTTTAATATTATATTAATTCTAAGTAATAAAGAAAATAGTTAATTAATTAAAAGTTAAAGGCCTTTTAATAAGTTTTTAATCCCTTTTTATATTTAATTAAGCCTTAACTTTAATATATATAGAATATAAAGTAAATATACTTTTACTCCCTTTACTTTATTAAAATAAAAGATTTTAATATTAATTACTATAATTAATTTAATAAATATTTAATATAGATTTATAGTAAAGCTACTATAGTTAACTTAGTTTTTAAATATTAATTTAAACTAGTTTAAGTATATATATTTTAATAAAGTATATTTAGTATGTTTTAAGATTTAATATAGAGCTAAATTAAAGGCTAATTAAAATAAGCTTTATTTAACTTAATAATAGTTTAAAAGATAGTATAAAAAGTCTTTAACTTTAAAACTTAATATAATTTAAATTATTTTATAGAGTTTAATATAAATCTAACTTTATTCCTTAATAGTAATGTAGTAATAGCTAATTTAATATTATAATAGTTAATATATAGAGCCCTTTAATAAATAGCTTAGTGCTTAACTAACGTTAAAATAACTTTAATATAAACCTTTACTGTAACTAATATCTATAGTAGTATTTCTAAATATAAAATACTAGTCTTTATAAATTAAGTAATTATTATATTAAAGTATAATAATAAGCTATTAAAATAGTCTTTAATAGTAGTAAATAAAGCCTATAATAGGTTTAAAGTAAATATTAAAAAAGGCAGTAAAAGAGGTAAAAAGAGGGGGGATAATAAAGAAAATATAATAAAAAAAAAGAAGGGAAAGGCTAAGATAAGGGCTATAATAGAAGAGAAGAAGAGATATATAAATAGCTTTATAGTTAGCTTTATAGTTAATAAATTTAATATTCTTTTTTATTTATTTATTTTTTTTTCCTTTATTATTTATAATTTTTTATTCTCTTTTTTTTTCCTTTATTATTTATTTTTTATTAAAAATATTCTTTTTTAAAAAAAATAAAATAACTTAAGGTTTAGTATAGTTATATATTAATATTAATATAAAGGCTAAATTATAATAAAATAGTAGTTTAAAGTAGTATTAATTAAATAGAAAAAAGGTTTATATTAAATCTATATTAAAGGCTAAAAGGTACTATTATTTACTACTATTTTCTTTATAAAGTAAAGGTAAATTAATAATATAAAAAGTAATTTATTTTAAAAAGCTACTTTATTAAGTATTATATAAATTTAAAATAGTTAAAGGTAATATAAATCTCTCTTAAGTTTTAAATTAAGCTTACTTTAAGTGTTAAAAAGTAAAGATAGTTATATTTAAAGTATTAAAAAAAAAGTAATAAATATCTTTATAGTTATTTTAATAGTAATATATTAATAAATTTATATTAAAAATATAGTAAAAGTAAAGAAAGGAGTTAAGGTTAATCTTTTTAATATAAAGTTAAATAAAGGTTAATAATTTAAACTTAATAAAGTAATAATAAAGTTAAAGTATTTTTTTTTAAAGTAAAAGTTAAGGTTTTAGTTAACTATAGTAAAGTTTTAACTTAAATACTAATAAATAGTTAAAGTATATTCCTTAAGCTATTATTTCTTTTAGTTTAATTTTATTATTTTAAATATAAAAAATATAGTAAAATAAGGTAAAGGCTATATTAAAAGTAATATATATTTAGTATAAAGTTATTATTATTTATATTAAATACTATATTAAAGGTAGGTTACTATTAAGGTATAGGTTATTTAAATTTTATTAACTATTTTATTTATTTTAATTTTATTATAAAAACACTAAATATAGTAATTAAAGTATAAGTTTAAAGGAAGAACTATTACTTTAATTTTAATTAAAAACTATAGTATAGTTTTATAAGCTTTAATAATAATATAAAAATATTAAGTTTACTTTATAGTAAAGGCTTTAATAATACCTTTAGCTATATCTCTATATTTAATTAAGGTATAATATAAGCCTATATTATAGTTAATAAAGCTTTAAATAACTTAAGTATAAAGAAGTTTAAACTTATATAGTAGGTATTTTTAAATAAATAAAGAGAGTATAGTAAAGGTAAGTTACTATTATATTAGTTTTATAATAAACTTAAGTTAGTAAGCCTTTTATTAAAGTTTATAGTAAATTTAAATATTAAAGAAGTAAGTTAATTATATTAGCTAAATTATTATAGTTTTAAGTTAAATTAATATTATTATTAGCTATCTCTTTTTATTAAAGTAAATAAGTTTACTTTTTTATAAATAAAACTTTAAGCTTAATTTATAAAACTATTTTTAATAAATTACTTAAATAGTTTTAAATTAAGCTTAAGTCTCTTTTATTATATAGCTATATATTAAAATATTAGTATTATTAAAAAAGCTAAGTATTAATATAGAGTTAACTATTATAAGTTTAATATAAAGTAAGATAATATAAAGAAGAAAGAGAATTAGGGATATAAAAAACCTTTAAAGGACCTCTATAGGTACTATATAAAGGGCTACTATTTAGCTATTAAATATTAAGTAAGCTTTATATAATGTAGTAAAGGCTTAGATTTAATACACTATTTATATAAAGAGTTTAATAAAGACTATTATATAGATAAGTTTTATATAATATATTATATTAAAGGTAGTTAAAATATTAAGCTAAAGGAGTAATATAATACTACTATAGTACTATACTATATATATAGCTTTTATTAAAATAATAAAGGCTATCTTTATAAAATAATTAGTATAGTTATTTATTTAAAGCTTTAAAAAAGTGCTACTCTCTTTAACTATATAGATAATTTATACCACTACTACTGCTTTTAAAACCTTACCTATAATACTAAAAAAGGAGATTAGTTTTTATATACTAATATACCTCCTTTCTTTAAGTAACTTTCTTAGCTTATAAAAAACTATAACTTTAGCCTTTTAAAATAAAGCTAAGTAGTGTTTAATATAGTAGTATATATTAAATAAATTAAAAAAAATATTAATAAGTAGTTTATTATAGGCTTTAAAGAACCTTACTAAGAGTTTATTAAGTTTAAAGGCTTTTTAATTAATTAATCCTTTAATTATATTATATATCTTTAAAGCTATAAAATAGTTCTTCTTTAAAAATATAGTAAAGTTAAATTAAAGGCTAAGGTTAGTTAGTATATTATTTATATAAATAGTTAAGGTAAAAAATAATTTATTAAAAAATACCTCTACTTTATTATAATAAAAGGTAGCTAAAGGCACGCTATTACTACTATAGTAAAGGGTTAAAACCTAAGTAGTTTTAAATAATAAACTATTATAGAGTTAAGTCTATTATTTTAGTTTTTAAAGGTTACTTTTCTTAGCTATTATATTTATTACTATATAGTATTAAAAGCTATATTATACTTTATAAATAACTTATTCTTAATTTAAAGCTATATTAATAGTAACTTATTAGCTTACTTTAGTGTAATAGTATTACTAAAGTCTTTAAGTCTATTTTATATTATAAATAGCTTTATAAACCTTAAAGGTTTACTATAGCTACACTTTAAAGGTATTATAAAGGCCTTTTAATATAAAAAAGGTAATAATAATAATAAGTTTAGCTATAAATTATATAATAAAAGAGTTAATTTAATAAAGGGTATTAAAGATAATTAATATAAAAAAGGGGTAAAAGTAGTGTATTACCTTTATAATAATAAATATTTTATTTATTTAAAGCTATTTAAAGTAATATAGAGGTTATTTAATAGTAGTAGTTATAGAACTATAATTATAAAAAGTAATATAAATAAACTATTAAATATAGTTAAACTTAATAAGGTTTAATTCTTTTAGAAATTAAGTTTAAAGGTTAGTAAGAAACTAAGTATAGTTAATAATACTATCTCTTTTACTTTATACCTACTATATTATTTTACCTTAAAGTATAATAAATTTAAGTTACTATTAAGTTATAACTATTAAAAGTTTATTATTACTAAGTAATATATAGCTATATTAGTTTTAAAGGGGGTAATATTAATAAAAGTTATTAATAAAAATATAATAATATTATAGTAATTTTATAAAAAAGTTATAAAAGGGAGTTATTTAGTTATAGTAGTAAGTAAAAGAGTAAATAAAGTAAATATTAATATTATAAAGGGTTATAGTGTATTAATTAGTGCTAAACTATATTATTTATAAGCTAAGGCTATATTAGTAATAAATATAAATAGCTATTCTTTTACTTTAAACTATAAATTAATAAAAACCTAGGCTTAGGTTTAAAGGGTCTGTATTAATGCTATATAGTTTTTAAATCACTATTATATTAGTTTTAAGTTAGGACTTAAAAGCTAAGTAAATAAGTTATATTTTCTTTTATATATTTTAATATATTACTTATAATATTATATTTAATTAAAAGGTAAGGGGGTTTTTTATAATAAAGGGGCTAATTTAATGCTAAAGTAGTGGCTAAGAAAGGCTTTAATAGCGCCTTAAGGCCTTAATAAAGGGGGTATAAATATTATATTAAGGCTTAAGTATTAGTTATAGTTACTTTAAGAGCGCTTACTTTACTTTTAAAGTAAAGCTTTATTAAAGAGGGTGTTACTAGCTTATCTATATTAGCTATAGGTTTAGACCTTAATTTAGCTATTTATATCTATAGAGGTTAGTGTAAATAGGGCGGCGAAGCTGCTAGGCTAGCTTAGGTATATAGCGTAAGCTCTTATCTAGCAGTCATTAGCGATCAGGCAGTGTTTCAACTAGGCAGGGTAGGTGCCCGTGCAGTTAGCGTATCACTCCCGCTTAATACTAAACTATATTATTTATAAGCTAAGGCTATATTAATAGTAAGTATAAATAATTATTTTTTTACTTTAAACTATAAGTTAATAAAAACTAAAGCTTAAATTTAAAGGGTCTTTATTAAAGCTATATAGTTTTTAAATTATTACTATATTAGTTTTAAGTTAAAACTTAAAAGCTAAGTAAATAAATTATATTTTCTTCTATATATTTTAATATATTATTTATAATATTATATTTAATTAAAAAGTAAAGATGTTTTTTATAATAAAGGGGCTAACTTAGTATTAAAGTAATAGCGAAAGAAGGCCTTAATAACACTTTAAGGTTTTAATAAAGGAGATATAAATATTATATTAAAGCCTAAGTATTAATTATAGCTACTTTAAAGGTACTTACTATACTTCGATAGTAAGGCTTTATTAAAAAGAGTATTACTAACCTACCTATAGTAGCAATAGATTTAAACCTTAATTTAACCTTTTATATTTATAAAGGTTAATATAAATAGAGTAATAAAGCTATTAAGTTAATTTAAGTATATAATATAAGCTTTTATTTATTAATTATTAATAATTAAGTAGTATTTAAACTAGATAAGGTAGGTATTTAAGTAATTAATATATTACTTTTACTTTATATTTATAATAGCTAAGTAGTTAGTTTTAAAAGTATACTTAATAGAAATATAATAGCTATAATATAGAGTTATAATATAATATATAGTAATATAGCTAAATTTAAAGTATTAATAGTATTAATATAAATAAAGGGCTTTATTATATAGTTTTACTTTAAATATTTTAGCTTTATAAATAACCTCTTTATAGTATAGTTTATTAACTATATTAATATCTTTAATTTTAAAAATAAAGAGAGCTTATATTATAGTACTATAAGGTTTTTATACTACTACTTTAATAATATTATTATTATTAATAAAGATAAAGTTATAAAGGATATCTTCCTTAATAACTTAGTATATATAATTATTAGGAAATCCTTTAATAATAATACTAATGTTGAAAATAACAGCTATTTTCAGGAGACCTCATCCACTATAAAGACTTTTAACAGGCCTTATAACGACCCTAACCCTAACCCCTATAGGGACCTTTATAGGGGGTCTTTAGGTTGAAAGCTGGCGGCGGTGCGCGCAACACACACGTGCGCGCGCGCGTAGCAAGCGTAAAAATAGACGTTCTAGCTAAGAGCTTACAGCTATAAGCGCCCCACTTTTCTAGCTTTTTCGCCCTTAATTACGTAATTTAATAGCTAGTGCACGCCTAATTAAGAAGCTAATAGACTGTTAGCCTTAGCAATTAATTTTTATAGTAATAAGGTATACTAGCTAAATTTTAATTAAAGATTTAAGCTACGCTGCTTAGTGGCTATAAGGCCTTAGGTTATATAACCTATAGGCTACTTTAAAGGAGGAAATAGAAGGTCTTTAGAATTAAATTATATAAGGACTAAAGGTTATAGAAAGGAAATGTAAGGAGTTTTATTATTACTAAAGTAAAGGGAATTTTTCTATATAATTTTCCTAATTTTTAAATTTTTAGGATTTTTTTATATATAGATTTTTACTAAGTAAATTTTTAGTATACACATTAGTAGGTTAGTTATGTAGCTGTGAGTCTATTTTTTTATTTTCCTATATAAATAAATTTTATAGAAAATAAAAAGTGGCTTATAAGCCCTTACTAGCTATATAGATCTATTAATAGGCTTAGTAGATATATAAGGAAAAACACTTATCTCCTTATAGCTGCCTGTAACTATATAGACTATTAATCTTAAATCTACTACCTATAACGTTAAATAAATTAGATAAAATTTAAGAAAATTTACTTACATTCTATAAGCTAAAATTCAGCGTATTTTACATACTAAAAAGCGTGCATTAAGCTTCTAATATAGAAATAAGGCCTGTAGCAGCCGCTATAGCGCTATAGAGACCTTCTAGCCGCTAGCTTACTAAGCCTCACTACCTTAGTATTCCAGAGGGTAAAAGCCTCTGTAAACCCCTTATTTCTAATAACTAAATATATAGTAGTTTAGTGTTATATTTAGGCTAAAGGTAGTTTAAACTTAATCTATATTTTTAATATAAAGTTAAGCTATATTTTTAAAGGTAATTATTATATTACTGCTTTTAAGGTATTTTATAGCTATAATAATGTCTTTATCTATTACTTTATTAATAGTATTAATAATATCTTTTAAGTTATATTATTTAATTACTTTACTAATTAAGTTACCTTTAATAATAGTCTCTGTATAACATTAAAGCAGTACTACTATAGAAGTAGCTAGGTAGAAAAGTTTATTAATTACTAAAATATTACTATTAGTGTTATAGTTAGTAGGATGCTTATCTATAGAGTAAAAACTAAGATATAGTAACTAAGCAGTTAGGTTACTTAAAGATAGGTAGTAAATAATAAAAGTTATATTCTTTAGCCTCTATTATATATATATATTTTTATTGTTTTATTCTTTACTTTTAATATACTATTAAGTTATATTTAAGTCTTACTATACTTTATATCTTTCCTTTATAAGCTTTTTACTATAGTTTTTTTTTTATATATAATAACTATTAATAATAAAGTACTCTCTTTTCTTTATAATTACCCTTAATTATAATAGATTATACCTTTACTACACCCTTTTATATAGTCAGCTATATATACTTAATATAACCTCTCTTTAAGGTTTTTTTTTTAAGTATATATATATAATATAATGTTGTTTTTATTTTCTCTATATATATATAATTGTTTTTATTAGCTTTAGTAGCTACTTAGTAGCTATAAATTAAGTGCTTTTTTATTATTAGTTTTTTATAATTAATACTATATTTTTTAATTAAAAATTTGCTATTAATAGCGCTAAATTAGTAATAATATATTTAAATTACTACCTTTAAATTTATAGTTATAAAATTTAAGCTTTTAACCCCCCTTTTTAAGTCTTTTCCTTCTTTTTTTATTATTACCTTTTATTATAAATTAAGCTTACTTTAAAGTAATAGCTTCTTTACTACTATTTTTTTATATTTTATTTTTTATATTAACTATTTTTATATAGTTTATTTTTATTTTATTTATTATTACTATTTACTTTTTTTCTTTTTTTTTTAATTTTTCCTTTACTTTATAAATTTATTTCTTTAACTTTTTTTAGCTTTATTATTAATTCTTTATTAATTTTTAATATATTAAAAGGTTTAATAACCTTTAAATATAAGGTTTATACTTTTAATATTTATAGTAGTTTTCCTTTAAAGCCTTAACTATTTATTATAGTTATAGTAAAGTAAGTTTTTTATTTATTTTTATTATAAGTTACTATTAATAAATTATTAATAAGTAAATAAATAGCTACTACTATTATATATATTAAATAATTAGCTAAAAGCTATTATTACCTGTAGAAGTTATAGCTAAATATAATATAATATAGCTATTATATATTTAAAAGGCTATAACTATATTTATTTTTTATATTTACTTTTATAGATTTTTTATTATTATTTCTTTTTAAATTAAGGTTAATTTTATATTTTAAATAAAAAAGGGTTTAAAAAGTATAACCTTTATTATAGTAATTATAAAGCTTATAAATAAATAAGTTATATTTCTAATCTTTTTTTTTATTTAAATCTTTATTATTATTAATTTATTATATAGTTAACTTAAAAGTAATATACCTTTTATTATTAGGTTTTTAAATTAATAGTAAAGAAAACTATTAAGTAAAAGTATTTTAAAATTTTAATAAAGTAACTTTATTTTTTTATAATTTAGTTTTTATTAATTTTTTACTAAGGTTTTATATATACTATCTTATTATTAAAAAACTAAATAACTATTATAAAAATTAAAAATATATTTAATTAAGCTATTTATATCTATATTTAACAGAAGTTAAATATAAAGTAATATTATAGTAATAATATAAGGATTTTATAGCTTTATAGTATAAATATACTTTTTATAGATATTAATATTTTAAATTATTTAAAATATCCTTATAAATTTAATACCTTAATAAGTCTTTTACTTTTATATTATTATTCTTTAATTAAGTTATTTTTAGTTTATAGTATAGGACTTTATTTATTTAATTTAAAGTATAACTTTTACTATTAATTTTAATGTTTTAAACTCTATAAAGCTTTATAACTTTTCTATAGTATTAAAGAAGCTTATAGGTAATTTTAAGTATTAAAATAATTTAAATAATAGTAATAAAGAGTAGAATTATATATTTAAGCTTATAGTATTTTTTATTATTTCTTTTTTTTTATTATTATATAGGGAAGTTACTATACTTTTAATATAATATCTTTATAGTAGTTTATTTACTATTAATTTTTTTTCTTTAATCAATAAGGTATTATATATTTACTATTTATAGTAGCTTACTTACCTTTATTATATATTTATTTCTTTTATTTTATTTTTATTTTTTTTAGTATAAATATATTAATGTACTTTACTTAAAATTAATTTAATTTATTTTTTATATTATAAAGTATATATATACTGTACTATATATTCTTTAAAACTTCTTTTATCATTTTATATTTTTTTTTAAATCAAAGTTTTACTAAAAAACCTATAAGTTCTTTAATTTATTATAGTTTTTTTACTTAATTAAGTATTTATATTAATAGCTTTTATATTTATATACTATAATTTATTTAACTTTATATAATTCTTTCAGCTTATTAATAAATAATAATAATATAGCTACTATAGCTTTCTTTAAATTACTTTAAAAAGGTTTTAAGTTAATAATATTAAAGATATTATAAAGTTTTATTATTTAAAATAGCTTTAATTTATATATTAAGCTATAAATACCTACCTTTTTTATAATTTAAAAAGGGCTTAAGTACTTTATAGTAAGTTTTTTATTAAATTATTAATAGTTAATATTCTTTATTAATAAAATTATTTAATTATTAACTTTAAAAGTTATTAATTTTCTTTTTTAAATTATAGTATTTTATATATTATATTTATATATTATAAAGTAGTAGCTTAGCTACTATATACTTCTTTTATAGTTTTATTACTTAAAATTTTATTTATTAATTTACTATTTCTAATATTTAAACTATTTATATAAAACCTTTTAGTTAATAACTTTATAGTAACTTTATTAAAAAGTAACTATAAATTAAGTACTTATTTATATTATAAATAAACTATACTATTAATAAATATTTTAGCTAATTTATTTATTTTCTATAGCTAAAAGCCTTTAAATAATATTTTAAAATTTAGTTTAATTTTTTTATTTTTTTATTTATTTATAAATAAAATATAGTGCTTAATAGTTACTTTATTATTAATAAATAGTAAAAGGTATATAAAAACTTACTAATAAAGACTATTTCTTTATTATTAATAATGCCCTTTAAAGCTTTATAGTCTTTAAAAATATATTTAATAAATATTATTATTAAATTACTACTTAAAATCTATATAGTTATAGTAATAAATAATATATACTTAAAAACCTATTTATAATTATTAAAATTATATTATATTTTTTTTATTACTTTACTTTATTAAAAAAAGTTTTATAATAAAATTTATAAAAAGTTTTTAAAAAGGTTTTTTTAATATTAATAATATTATAAATTTACTATAAAATTAATATAACTATAGTTAATTTAATTAATAGCTTATATAATTATTAATATAAGTTTTAATATTATACTTTATCTTTAATTAATAGTATTATACTATTATTTAATAAATAGTTTTATTTACTTTTTAATACTTTACTATTAAATTATTATAAATTAATAATAGAATTTTACTTTTTATATTTATTAATATATATACTTTACCTTTAAATAGTAAAAGGTTATTATTTTAAATAAACTACTTTATTACTATTTTAAAAGCTTTTTTTTTATTATTTTTTAATAATAACTTCTATTACTTTATTAAATTATTATTCTTTTAAGCTATATATAGTATTTTTTTAATAAATTATACTAAGTTATTTTTAATATTTTAAATTATCTTTATAGAGATATATTTAATAAATAGTAAATTTATTATTAATTTACTATTAAAAACTAAGTCTTTAAATATTGTTATAGACTGGCCTAGATGGCTTTTGCGATTTAGCGTTAATAGATTTATTATTAACTATAGAAGAGAGAGAGGAGAGAGAGGAGACTTCTAGAAAGAGCCTCCTTGCTAGCTTATATATTCTATATACCTTTAGCGTGCCCTAAGTATACCTCTATAGTTACGCTTTATAGAATATAATAAAATTATAATAAGCCCTTAATAAGGATTTAAGCCACTAGCTTTAATTTATTATATAAATCCCTTTTACATACTTTATTAGTTACTTATTAAGTGTAAAAGGGTATTTACTTATAGTAAAGTAAATGTATTATAGCCCTACCTATCCCTAGCTTATACTTATATAAGTAATTTATATTATTTATAATATTAGTATATAGTTATTTAAAAGTAAGCTTAATAATACTATAGTACTATAAATTAGTTTTATAATTATAATAATAAACTAACTAAAATAAATAAAAAGTAAGCTAAGTACTAGCTTACTATAATTATTTAAATTAATAAAATAAATATAAAAGCCTCTTTTAAACTCTTATTTATTTACCTTTCTTTTCTCTCTCTTTATACCTTTTAACCTCTTTAAAATTCTCTTTATTATTTACTTACTATTCTTTTATTATTTATTTTATTTAATAAATATTTTACTTTAGGTTTTAAAAGAAGCCTTTTATTTATTATTTTATATTTTATATATTACCTCCTTACTTATATTATTATTTTCCTTTATACTTTAGTTACACTATTATATTAATATAGATATAGTTATTATAAATTTTTAATATTAACTTATTTAATATTAATAAAATATTTATTACTACTATTTTACTCTCTCTCCCTTTACTTCCTTTATATAGCTTATAATTAGTTAGCTACTATAAAGTAAAAAGTAATTTAAGTAATAAATTCTTTATATTTAAAGAGTAAAAGATTAAATACTATATATTTTACTATAAATATATAGTAAGAAATAAGCTATTTAACTGCTTATAAAGGTAAGGTAAACCCTACTTATTTTATAAAAAATAGTAATATAAGTGCTTTTAAAGGAAGTATTTATTTATAAAATATACTACTCTTTACTACACTATTTATAATATAATTATAGAGATCTAAGCTAATTATACTATTTAAATATTATATATCTTTATAAAAAATATATTAAATAAAAAGGGCACTTATATTATTCTATACCTTAAGTTTACTAACCTTAATTAATAATTTCTAAACCTCTTAAAGGCTGCTAAAAAGGCAGCTAAAAGAGGCATTAGTATTACTAAAGTAGTATATAAATATATTACTTTAGCTAAAGAGACCCTTAGCTTATACTCTTAATATAGTTTAAAAACTCCCTTTAATTATTAATTATAATCCCCTCTCTCTCCCTTTTAAGTAGTAATAAATATATATTAAGTATATTATATAAACTATAAATTAATACTACTATATTAAACTATTAATAACTATACTATATAATTATAAACCTTTACCTTTTAAAAGCTTAATAAAGGCTAATATAAGTATTATAACTTAAAGGATTTTAATAAATAATAAGTAGTTAAGGAGGGTTTTAAAAGGAAATAAATAAGGGGTTAAGTATTATTGTAAAAGAATAGATTAAGGGTTATAAATAATCTTAAATTAATTTTTATTGTAATAAAATAAAACTATTATTATAATATATATCTCTTTATTATAACTTAAAGTTATATAGTGTAGATATATTATATATACTTTTTAATAGCTTCTATATAAAATAAGTATATTTTACTTATTTAATAAATATATTATAATTCTTACTATAGCTATATATATTCTAAATATATAAAATCTCCTTTACTTTATATTTAAAATATATCTACTTAAAATTATTATTAATTAAGTATAAGTTTAATTAAAAATCTTTATATACTTAAAAGAGTAATAGATTTATTACTATATACTTAATAAGGTTTATATAGAAAACTAAATAAATATTACTTAATATATTTAAATATATAGTAAGTAAAAGAGGTATATTTAAAATAATATATTTTACTATAACTTTATTTAACTTATAGTATAAGTAGTTAGTTTTAATATAGTAAAGGTTAAGTTAAACTTAGTCTTTAACTATAAAGCACTTAATTAAATAGCACTTATAATTTACTATATTCTATTATTATTATTATATAAAGTTAATAGTAACTTATATTAATTAAGTACTTATATAGATTTAACTAAAGAAGTATACTATATATCCCTTAAATAATACTTAACTTTTAATAAAAGGTAAATTATATTAAAGAAGCTTAATATTATAGCTATAAAGTATATAATAAGCAGCTCGGATCCATTACATAAGGCTAGTAAAATTCGCTAATTAAAGGGAATACTAGTGGCAGTAAAGGTATCTATATAATCTAACCCTTTTATTTATATAAATCCTTTAGTAATAAGCTATACTTTATATTTAAAAGAATTATTTTCTTTATCTCTCTTTATTTTTAATACTAAGCGATTTTTTAAAACCTTCTAGCCTTTAAGGACTTAGTCTGCCTCTATAAATTTAAAGGTTCTAGCCTTTAAAAGTTACTTAAATTCACTAAAAGTTACTTTAAGCTATTTAGCTTTATTTAGTAAATATAAAGCTTACTTCTAAGTTTTAGGCTTACTATTAAGTATATTTTCTTTTGCTTTAAGTTATACCTTATAGCAGATTTAATATATAAGAGCCCCTATATTAATATCTATTTTATTTAGATTTAAATCGATTTTTTCAGGCTTAAATTACATTAAATTTAGTGAATTTTAATCCCTAGGACTAAGGGTTTAGCTAAGCTTATTTCTAACTATTTAATTATAAAGAATAGGGTAATCTTTATTACTAAAAATAACCTTATTTAGTTATTTTTCCCCCTTGAAGGAATTATTCCCTATTAAAGGATTAAAGGGTTTTAAATTTGCCTTAGCCCTCTCTATAATTATAGAGGGTTTTAGGGCATTTTTATTAGGGAAATCCCCCTTTAAAGAGCTATTATTCCCTATAGAAAGCCTAAGGAGGCTGCTAAAAATAAAACCTATAGGTTCTATAATTCTAAGAAAGCTAGTTTTTATTATAAGACTTTTAGAGGGAATGTATACTATATAGGTCTTAAAACCTACTATAGTAAGTAGCCTGCTAAGCACTGTCTTAAAGGCTAGCTTTTAAGCTTTAAGTCTTTTTTTTAAAGGAATTAAAACCTTATAATAAAAGCCTATAGCTCTAAAAGAGCTATAATTAGTATTAGAAATGAGGGGTTTACAGAGGCTTTTACCCTCTGGAATACTAAGGTAGTGAGGCTTAGTAAGCCAGCGGCTAGAAGGTCTCTATAGCGCTATAGCGGCTGCTACAGGCCTTATTTCTATATTAGAAGCTTAATGCACGCTTTCTAGCACGTAAAATACGCTAAATTCTAGCTTATAGAATGTAAGTAAATTTTCTTAGATTGTATCTAATTTATTTAATGTTATAGGTAGCAGATCTAAGATTAATAGTCTATATAGTTATAGATAGCTATAAAGAGATAAATGTTTTTCCTTATATACTTACTAAGCCTATTAATGGATTTATATAGCTAGTAAGGGCTTATAAGCCACTTTTTATTTTCTATAAAATTTATTTATATAGGAAAATAAAAAAATAGACTTATAGCTATATAACTAACCTACTAATATATATATTAAAAATTTACTTAATAAAAATCTATATATAAAAAATTCCTAAAAGTCTAAAAATTAGGAAAACTATATAGAAAAATTCCCCTTACTTTAGTAATAATAAAACTCCTTATATTTCCTTTTTATAACCCTTAGTCCTTATATAATTTAATTTTAAAGACCTTTTATTTCCTCCTTTAAGGTAGCTTATAGGTTGTATAACCTAAGGCCTTATAGCTGCTAAGCAATATAGCCTAAATCTTTAATTAAAATTTAGCTAATATACTTTATTACTATAAAAATTAATTGCTAAGGCTAATAGTCTGTTAGCTTCTTAATTAAGTATACACTAGCTATTAAAGCGTGTAATTAAGGGCGAAAAGGCTAGAAAAGTGGGGCGCTTATAGCTATAAGCTCTTAGCTAAAACGTCCATTTTTACGCTTACTATGTGTACACGCACGCGTGTATTACGCGCACCGCCGCTAGCTTTTAACCTAAAGACCCCCTATAAAGGTCCCTATAGGGGTTAGGGTTAGGGTCTTTATAAGGCCTATTAAAAGTCTTTATAGTGGATAAGGTCTCCTAAAAATAGCTGTTATTTTTAATACCCCCTTTAAAGAGGTATTCCAAGAGCTAAATAAAAAGAGAAATGCTAAATTTAAAAATAAAATCTATATAAATCTAAATAAAATCATTTAAAGAAAAGGATAACTGATTTAAAAAGTCGAAAAGTAGGGCTCCTAGTAAAGGTTAAAAAAGGCTATAGTTAAATATAGCTAATTAAATAAAATTCGTTGTTAAAGTTAAAGGTCGATTTTAGTAATTATTTTAGTGATTGTTTTATATTTTTTAAGTGTTTTTGTGAAGTTTTTAATGCCTTTAGCTAGGTGTTGAGATTTATAGCGATTGCTATAGGGATTGGAGCCTTATAAGCTCTAAGAAAATAGTGTGTAGAGGTACAGCTAAGGGCTTTATTAAGCTATTAGCTAGCATTTTCTTAGTATTTAGATAAGCTATTTTAGCTAGCCTAGCTAAGACTTATTATTAATTATAATGAAATTTTAATAAGGTATGCTTCGTGTAGCTGTAAAGTATTAGATTATAGGCGGTCTTTATAGCGCCTTAGTTATTATAAAAAATCTGAATAGAGGGCTTTATAGGGGCCTTTAGCTCCTTAAAAATGCCCTTTAGCTACTAAAGCTCTCTAAAGGTCTCGTAGATTGCATCTAATTTAGCTTCTATAGTGGATAAAGCTATTATACTAGCCTTTTTACTCTTCTAACTTATAGGGCTGCTAGCTAGCTTAAATAAATATATATAAATAGATTTAGAAGAGCTTCTATCTTTAGTAAAATCGCTATTATAGAACCTAACTAAGCTATAGCTAGCAGCGTTATTTTTACTTAAATTTATAGAGGGACCCTTATAAATTATAGTAAGGTTTTAAGTACTAAAGAGGTACTTTAGTAAGCTTTTTACAGCATTTAGATGTTTTAAATAAGGACTAGCTAGGGCTGTAGAAAGCTACTGTAGCGTAAAAGTAATATTAAGTTTAGTAAGGAGTATTAAATATATAATAGTCTCTATTATACTCTAATATTCTTTAGTTTCTTAGCTTTTTAAAGGCTTAGTAAGCTGTATTTTTAAGACCCTTAGCTGCATTGAAATTCTAACTACTTTATAATTTTTTAGCTTAAAGCGTGTGAAGGCCTTTTAAATATACTGTTTTTAGTGTATTTTTAAGACCTTATTTTTTTAATTACGCTATATTTACACCCTTAAAAAGAATTTAGCGGGGCCTCTATCTTCTATAGAGTAGGCCTTATATAAGGCCTTTTTAAACTATTAAATATATTATAAATTTAGCCCTATAAGGAGGTAATTATTAACGTAAGTAATAATAAATATTTTAGTTGCTAAATTATAGAATATAGTAGGGTTAAATATAAAAGGGCTAAAACTAAGGCTTTTAAGCACTTTAATTAGCGTTTATTACTACTCTTTAAAGCTTTGCTTTAGGCTATAAAGGGTCTTTCTAAGGATAATTATTTACTTTTTAAAAGCCCTATAGCTATAGCTTTTAGCTAATTTAGCTAAGAGTGGATTTTACTTAATAAATTCTGTAAAGCCCTTTAGAATTATTATATAAATAAGCTCTTTAAGGTAGCTATTTAAAAAGGCACTAATAAAGTCTACTTACTTTATTTCCTAGTTGTTTTAAGCTACTAAGGCTAGTAAGATTTGCTAGCTAAGGGGAATATTAGTGGCAGTAAAGGTATTTATATAATCTAAGCCTTTTATTTATATAAATCCTTTAGTAATAAGCTGTGCTTTATATTTAAGAGAATTATTTTCTTTATCTCTCTTTATTTTTAATACTAAGTAATTTTTTAAAACCTTTTAGCCTTAAGGGACTTAGTCTACCTCTATAAATTTAAAGGTTCTAGCCTTTAGAAGTTACTTAAATTCACTAAAAATCGCTTTAAGCTATTTAACTTTATTTAGTAAATATAAAGCTTGCTTTTAGGTCTTAGGCTTACTTTTAAGTATATTTTCTTTTGCTTTAAGTTGTGCCTTATAGCAAATTTAATATATAAGAGCCCCTATATCGATATCCATTTTATTTAGATTTAAATCGATTTTTTCGGGCTTAAATTGCGTTAAATTTAGTGAATTTTAATCCCTAAGACTAAGGGCTTAGCTAAGCTTATTTCTAACTATTTAATTATAAAGAATAGGGTAATCCTTATCACTAAGAATAACCTTATTTAGTTGTTTTTCCCCCTCTAAGGAATTATTCTCTATTAGAGGATTAGAGGGTTTTAAATTTACCTCAGCCCCCTCTATAATTATAGAGGGTTCTAGGGCATTTTTATTAGGGAAATCCCCCTTTAAAGAGCTATTATTCTCTATAGAAAGCCTAAGGAGGCCGCTAGAAATAGAGCCTATAGGTTCTATAATTCTAAGAAAGCTAGTTTTTATTACAAGCCTTTTAGAGGGAATATATACTATATAGGTCTTAGAACCTAATATAGTAAGTAGCCTATTAGGCACTGTTCTAAAGGCTAGCTTTTAAGCTTTAGGTCTTTTTTCTAAAGGAATTAAGACCTTACAATAAGAGCCTATAGCTCTAAAAGAGCTATAATTAAGTATAAAAGGCCTATTAAAGTTATTAGCTAATAATTATACCGGGCACGCTGGTTTAGTTAAATTTGCTAATAAATTTATAGAATTTATAACTAAAAAAAGGACAAAATTCTATAAAAATAACGGCAAATTAGACTAGTGTAGGGTAGCCTATAATCTATCTAAAATAACATAGATAGAACGCTTAGCTAATCTATTTTATTTATAAATATAAGGGGAAGAGGTTATAAATTTTATCCCCTTTTTAGCTAGCTAGCTCTATAAAGCAGAATTAATTTCTTTACCTCTATTAAAATATAGATGTTTAGGGTAGACACTAAACTTATTCTTTAGGGCTTTAAAGAAGCTTTTAATAGCTAAAAATACAGTAGGTCCCTCTTTATTAGGTATTTATAAAGCCTACCTAAATTTAGTTTTTTAGTCTACTAAAAATAGGCAGATTTGCTGCTTATTATAAAGGGTAGGGCTAATTTTTACTGTATCCCTCTCTAGCCTATTTAAAGCTTTAGGAGGGTTAGAAATTAAATTTTTACTAGGTCTTCTAACTGCTTTAGTTGAAGTATAGGTTAGGCAGTTAAAATCCTTATTTTTAATGCTAGTAAAATCCAGTATTCCCTTAGCTAATAAGCTTATTTTCTTTAGAAGGTTAATCCTTAAATACCCTAGCTAAATATACTAAATTCCAGCTAGTCTTAGCAATTTTTAGTATAAATTAGGCTCTAAAAGCTAACTTTTAGCGCCTAAAAGTTGACCTTTTAGGCCCTATAGGGCCTTCTTCTACAGCTCCCTGCTAGGCCCTATCGGAGGGTCTACAGTCCTTTTATTAAGGTGCCCGCAGTCCTAGGGGCTCTAAAAGACCTTTTATAGTTTTTAGGTCTTTTAAAGCCTCTAAAAATATAGTAAGAGGGTCCGCTAAAGCCTATTATGCCCCCTGAAAATTAGGCCTTAATTCAAGGGAATTAAGTGCTAAATCAAGGGAATTAAGGACCCAGCCTAGGGCTATAGGCATTAAGGAAGAAGGGGCTATAGTATTAGAGGGTTCTAGGTTAGAATCCCTTAATTCTTTAATTTTAACGGCTTCCTTAGCCTATAAGGGCTCTTAAAGAGAGAGTTTAACCTCTATAGGGTAGCTAAAAGCTTAATAGTTAAAATAACTATTATAGTGGCTATAAGAGCTACTAGGTGATTTTAAAAGGGGTGTATATAGGTTTTTTATTTAAAAGAAAAAGCTATGTTTCTTAACATTTAAAAGACTAATATAAGACCTATTAGCTAAATATAGGGCATTTTTACTTATATATCCTCCTACTAAATAGTGCTTTAATTCACTAACTATATTTATATTTAAACCTAAAAAATATAGTATATCTTAAAGGATTAAAGGCTTATATTTATTAGGATTTTACTAGTAAAGCACTAGAAATTTAGCTTTTCTATATCCCTTAAAATATATAGGTCCCTTACTAGTTAAGATAGGCTTAGCTTTTCCCTTTTTATAAGGAATATAGCTTATAAAGTGCTCTATAAAATTAACTAAATATACTATAAAGCCTGTATTATAAAGAAGAGAGTTCTTTACTACTTTATAATTAAAATTAAAGGCCTTAAATGGTTTTTTATCCTTTAGGTCTTTTTTAGTGCTAGTAACACTACTAGAATCACTAAAATCAGTGGATTCACTGCTAGTATTAAGGCTATTAGGTTTACTAAGAAGCTTTAAAGAGTTATTAGTAAGGTTAAAATTGCTTAGTATAAATACGCCCTTCTAAGCCTTATTCTCAGCCTTTTTAGAGGATTTCTTAGGCTAGGTTTTGCCTTTCTTTTTATTAAAAGAGGACTTAAAATTTCCTTTATTTTCTTAGGGGTTATTTTTTTTATTATTCTTATTTTTATTATAAGAATTAGGGGTCTTATTTTCTTTAGAGCCCTTATGTGCGGATTCCTTAGAGCTTATAGCTCTATAATTCAGAGCTTTAGCTACAGTAGAGCTCTTATCTCGCTGCTCTTCTAGCAGGTCTGCTATTAAAAATTGTAAATTTAGTGCCTCTATAGAGGGGGAAAAACAACTAAATAAGGTTATTCTTAGTGATAAGGATTACCCTATTCTTCATAATTAAATAGTTGGAAATAAGCTTAGCTAAGCCCCTAGTCCTAGGGATTAAAATTCACTAAATTTAATGCAATTTAAGCCCGAAAAAATAGATTTAAATCCAGATAAAATAGATATTACTATAGGGGCTCTTATACATTAAATCTGCTATAAGGCACAACTTAAAGCAAAAGAAAATATACTTAATAGTAAGCCTAAAACTTAGATACCTTTACTGCCACTAGTATTCCCCTTGACTAGCGAATCTTACTAGCCTTAGTAGCTTAAAACGACTAGGAAATAGAGTAAGTAGACTTTATTAATGCCTTTTTAAATAGCTACCTTAAAGAGCTTATTTATATAATAATTCTAGAGGGCTTTATAGAATTTATTAAGTAAAATCCACACTTAGCTAAATTAGCAAAAAGCTATAGCTATAAGGCTTTTAAAAAGCAAATAATTATCCTTAAAAAGACCCTTTATAGCCTAAAATAAAGCTTTAAAGAGTAGTAGTAAACGCTAACTAAAGTGCTTAAAAGCCTTAGTTTTAGCCCTTTTATATCTAACCTTACTATATTCTATAATTTAATAACTAAAACATTTATTATTACTTATATTAATAATTGCCTCTTTATAAAGCTAAATTTACAATATATTTAATAGCTTAAAAAGGCCTTATATAAGGCCTACCCTATAGAAGATAGAGGCCCTATTAAATTCTTTTTAAGGGTGTAAATACAGTGTAATTAAAAAAATAAGGTCTTAAAAATACACTAAAAACAGTATATTTAAAAAGCTTTAATATACTTTAAGCTAGAAAATTATAAGGTAGTTAAAATTCTAATACAGTTAGGGGTCTTAAAAACATAGCTTACTAAGCCTTTAAAAAGCTAAGAAATTAAAGAATATTAAAGTATAATAAAGACTATTATATATTTAATACTCCTTACTAAGCCTAATATAACTCTTACACTATAGTAGCTTTCTATAGCCTTAGCTAGTCCTTATTTAAAATATCTAAATGCTATAAAAAGCTTACTAAAGTACCTCTTTAATACTTAAAACCTTACTATAATTTATAAAGGTCCCTCTATAAATTTAAGTAAAAACAACGCTATTAGCTATAGCTTAGTTAGGTTTTATAATAGCGATTTTACTAAAGATAGAAGCTCTTTTAAATCCACTTATATATATCTATTTAAGCTAGCTAATAGCCCTATAAGTTAAAAGACTAAAAGAGCTAGTATAATAGCTTTATTTACTATAGAAGCTAGATTAAATATAATTTACAAGACCTTTAAAGAGCTTTAGTGGCTAAAGGGCATTTTTAAAGAGCTAAAGGCCTCTATAAAGCCCTCTATTTAGATTTTTTATAATAACTAAGGCGCTATAAAGACCGCCTATAATCCAGCACTTTATAGCTATACTAAATATACTTTATTAAAATTTCACTATAATTAACAATAAGTTTTAGCTAGGCTAGCTAAAATAGCTTATTTAAATACTAAGAAAATACTAGCTAATAGCTTAATAAAGCCCTTAACTATACCTTTATACACTATTTTCTTAAAGCTTATAGAGCTCTAATCCCTATAGTAATTACTATAAATCTTAACGCCTAGCTAAAGGCATTAAAACCCTTATAAAAACACTTAAAAAATATAAAACAATTACTAAAATAATTACTGAAATTAACCTTTAACTTTAATAATAAATTTTATTTAATTAGCTATATTTAACTATAGCCTTATTTTTTAACTTTTACTAAGAGCCCCGCTTTTCCACTTTTTAAATTAATTATCCTTTTTCTTAAATAATTTTATTTAGATTTATATAGATTTTTTTTAAATTTAGTATTTCTCTTTTTATTTTAACTTTTAAAACACCTCTTTAAAGGGGGTGTTAAAAATAATAGCTATTTTTAAGAGACTTTATCTACTATAAGGACTTTTAATAAACCTTATAATAACTATAACCTTTACCTTTATAGAGACCTTTATAGAGGGTCTTTAGGTTAAAAACTAGCGGTAGTGCGTGTAATATATATATATATATATATATAGTAAGTGTAAAAATAAATATTTTAGCTAAAAGCTTATAGCTATAAGTGCCTTACTTTTCTAGCCTTTTTACCCTTAATTATACACTTTAATAGTTAGTGTATATTTAATTAAAAAGCTAATAAACTATTAGCCTTAGTAATTAATTTTTTAGTAATAAAGTATATTAGCTAAATTTTAATTAAAGATTTAAGCTATACTACTTAGTAGCTATAAAGCCCTAAGTTATATAACTTATAAGCTACTTTAAAAGAGAAAATAAAAGGTCTTTAAAATTAAATTATATAAAGACTAAAGGATATAAAAAGAAAATATAAAGAGTTTTATTATTATTAAAGTAAAGGGAATTTTTCTATATAATTTTCTTAATTTTTAGATTTTTAGGATTTTTTTATATATAGATTTTTACTAAGTAAAATTTTTAATATATATATTTCTAGGTTAGTTATATAGCTATAAGTCTATTTTTTTATTTTCCTATATAAATAAATTTTATAGAAAATAAAAAGTGGCTTATAAGCCTTTACTAGCTATATAAATTTACTAATAGGCTTAATAAATATATAAAAAAGAATACTTATCTCCTTATAGCTACCTATAACTATATAAACTATAAATCTTAAATCTACTATCTATAACGTTATATAAATTAAATAAAATCTAAGAAAATTTACTTATATTTTATAAGCTAAAATTTAGTGTATTTTATATACTAAAAGGCGTATATTAAGCTTCTAACGTAGGAATAAGGCCTGTAACAGCCGCTATAGCGCTACAGAGACCTTTTAACCGCTAGCTTACTAAGCCTCACTACCTTAGTATTCTAGAGGGTAAAAGCCTCTATAAACCCTTTATTTCTAATAAATAATAAAAGAATTATTAAATATTATTTATATAAACTATACTATAACTATATTAAACTTGAAAATTCTTTAATAAAACTAATTATTTAAATATACTTTAAACCTTTATTAAAGAATTTAATAATAAAGTAAATTTAAAAATAATATTATATTATATTTAATAAAATAAATTTAATAAAAGTAAATTAAGCTATACTTTAAAATATACTCTTTATTTTTAAATTATTATTACTGCCTTTTTAATTATTTAATTAAAGCTTACTTTATTTATTATAGTAACTTTCTTTTAATAATAAATTTTAATTATTATTATTTTTTAAATAGTTTATTATTATTATCATAAGTACGCTAGGGGGCCTTAAGGGCCGCTATTTAGTACCTCTACTTAATTATCTATATAGAAAAAACCTTAGTGTAGGGAGGAAAACCTATATACAGTATATAATATAGTATATATAAGGCTCTATTAAGCCTATAGTGGTTTTTACTATAGTAAGTAGTTACACTATATACTAAGCTTATAGTAGTAGTTATTAAAAGAGTATAAAGGTAAATATTAAAAAATGGTTATTTTAAAGCTAAGTTATTAAGTATTTAAGGTCTTAAAGAGAGGGGTTAAGGGCTATTATAAGGTTAGAGTAGGGCTAAAGTAAGTATTATATTATTATTTTACTATTACTTGAAGGGGCAGTATATATTATAAATTATAGCTAATATAGGTATATTATATATTATAGTTATTTAGTTAAGAGCTTAGTAGCTCTATATAGTGTCTATTAAAGGAACTAAGTAGTTAAGGGGATAAGGTTATTACATTATATATTATAGTTATAGTTATAGTTTATTATCTATTATAAGTAAAGCTAAGCCTTTAGTAAGTTAAAGTAGTTAAAAAGGTAGGTAATAAACTTATTTATAAAGGAGATTTAAAATCTAAGTAATAATAATAAATTCTTACCTTAATACTATATTAAATTCTATATAGTAAAGGGTTAATAGTAATAATAGCTATAGTTATATAGAGAAGCCTAAGGAATTTCTATAAAAAGAGGTCCTTCCCTCCCTTTTTCTTCCTTCCTTTTTGTTTCTTCTTCCTTCTTTATTTATTATTGCTATTATAAATATTCCCCTTTCTTTAATAGTTAGCTTAAGCCTCTATATAGCTACTCTATAGGGTTTAAGTTAGGTCTGCCTTTCTCTACTAACTATAAGTAAAATACTATAAAAAGATACTTAAAAGCTTAATAAAGTAAAGAGGCTATCTGTGATGGATTTGAGCTGGTGGCTTGGATCCTTATTAAGGGCTTATTGCAATCTTATTGCATCCTATAAAGCGTAACTATAGAGGTATACTTAAGGCACGCTAAAGGCATATAAAATATATAAGCTAGTAAGGAGGCTCCTTTTAAAAGTCTTCTCTCTCTCCTTTATAGTTAATAATAAATTTATTAACGCTAAATTATAAAAGCTATTTAGGCTAATTTATAATAATTATTAACTATTACAGTAATAATAATATAAATATAATAAACCCTAATAGTAATAATTAAATAAGTTAACTAAGTAATATATAGAAATTATAATTCCTTTGAAATAAAATAATATAGTAGGAGGTATAGCTTACTAAGCTTTACTATTAAATATTAATAATAAAAGTAGCTAGCTTTAATATAACTTTAGTAATTACTATAGTGGTAATAGCTATACTTTACTATAAAAAACTTAAGTATAAGCTATTATCTATAAAAACGCTATATAATAGTAATAAAGCTACTTACTAAGCTTAATAAAGCCTTATAGTTTATAAGTTAAAGGCAGACTTTAACTTTATTAAAAGTAATTATAATAAATAGTTCTTTATTTATTAAAACCTAAGGTTTAAGGTTTAAACCTATATAGCACCCTTCTTTAAATTAAAATATATATTTATATATATATTAAGCTACTTCTTAGTATACCTTAATAGAATATATATAGACCTTTATAGAGAAAAGCGCGCTATCTTTAAGCTTAATTAGCTTAAGTAGTATATAAATAAATAATTTATAGACTTTTATATCTATTTTAAGTAAAAGCTAATATTAATAAAAGGTATTAATTAAGTAAATACTATAAAACTTATAAAGCTTTATATAGCTTTAAATAAATATATATATAATTACTATATTAGCTATAATATACCTTATAATAACTATTATAAAGCTATAAAGTATTACTAAAGCATTACCTTAAATATTAACTTTTATTATTTAAAGAAATATATTAAAGCTTATTAATTAAGTTATAAGCTTTATAATATAAAGAGTAATATAGCTATAACTAAAGTTAATAGTGCTAGCTTTATAATACCTCTTTATAACTAATATACCTTATAATATACTTCCTTTTAAAGTAAAATTAATAATAAAAAGAAACTAACCTATACTATATAGGTTTCTAAAATAGTTATTAATAAATACTATAAAGAGAGTTAATACTTATACTATAGAGTTATAGGCTACTAAATTAAAGAATACTAGCTTTATTTAGTATATTTATCTCTACTATCTATAGGTATATATATTTATAAAATCTTTAATAAAGAGCTTATTAATAATAAATTAAGCGCTAACTTAAAAAAGGATAGCCTTACTACTTAAGTCTTAATAATAAGGATATTAGTAATAAATATACTTACTTTAGCTATTAGCTTATATATTTAAATACTATATATAAAGTAATAGAAGACTATATAGAGGAACTACCCTTTCTTTTACCCCTCCTTTATAATAGGTCTTTATTTATTACTATATAGATAAATAGTAGATATAATAGCTTTACTACTATAAGTGAAAAGCTAGTATAATAGCTATATTTATAGTGCTTTTATTTATTATAACTATAATTACTAGTTATAGCCTTAATACTAAATAATTATCTATATTTATTTACTTTATATATATATATTACTTAACTTATTTACTTTATAGTAAATATTAATAGCTAGGTGTTTTTTATTATAGCTTATATTATCTTTAAACTATTCTATAATTATATTCTTAGCTCTTTATAAATATTTTAAAATAATATTATACTTTACTTTATTAAGAGGTATTTTAAGGTTAATAAGCGTTTAGAACTAATTATTTATATAGTAGAAATATACACTATTATAATACCTACTATAGCTATATTAAAATTAGTTTATATTAGCCTAGCTTAATATACTATATTATAATAAAAGCTAGTATAACTTTTAATAATAAGCTTAAAGGAGATTAATAATATTTTAGTAACTACCTTAGGACCTTTTATTCTACTAGCTAATAAAATACTATAGCATTTACTACTTAACTTATATAATTTTAAAGACCTCTTTAGTGAAGAATAGGTATCCTCCTTACCTCTTTATTAAGGCATTATAGACTACTATATATATTTTTAAAGGAATTTAAATAGCTCCCTTTTAGAGATCTTATAGGCGCCTTTATATAATATACTAAGGGACTAGCTACTAAAGATTTAGAAATAAATTATAGATTTAATAAATAAAGGCTATATTTATATATTCTCTTTATTAGCTATAGTGCTAGTGCTTTTAATATAGAAGGTAGGTAGTGGCTAGTGCTTTTATATTAACTATTATACCTTTAATAAGGTTATAAATTAAAACTATTACTTACTTTTATTAATAAAGAAAACTTTATATTCTTTTATAAAAGCTTAGTAGTTTATTAAGTTAAATATATATACTGCCTTTTATTAGCTATAAGTGGCTTAAGGTAATAAATATTTAACTACCTTTTATATATAATTTAGTCTCTTTAAATAATTAATATACCTATTTAGTTTAGTAGAGGCTTTAGCTATATTTTAATATTATATTAATAGTGTATTAAAAGATGCCTTTAAAGATTATATTATTATATACCTTAATAATATCTTAGTTTACTTTAATAGTATATAGAAAGATTATATTAAATATATATAAAAGGTTCTTACCTATCTTTAATAAATAAGCCTTTACTTAAATATTAGTAAATATACCTTTAATATAAAAGAGGTAAAGTACCTAAGGTTTATTATTTAAATAAGATATATAGTGCGCTTAAATTTAGAGAAGGTAGCGGCTATTTATAATTAATAGCTACCTACTAAGGTATATAGTATCTATAGCTTCTTAGGTTTTATAAATTTCTATTATAAATTTATCCCTAACTTTTTAGATTTTATTAGCCCTCTTTTTATATTAATATAAAAGGGCGCGCTATTTATTTAATTAAGTAAGTGTAAGTAATTATTTTATTAGCTAAAGTCTACCTTTATTTTATACTCTATCCTTACTTAATAGAATTTTAATTATAAAACTATAGTGAAAATTAATTTATTTAAGAAGGCGCTTAGTAGCTACCTCTTTTAATATAATAAGTTAAGTATATTACACTTAATTATATATTACTTAGCGCGTTTATTAGCGCCTTAAAGGAACTATATAATTTATAATAAAGAGCTTTTTAGTATTATCTCTTACCTTAAGGTATAGTCTATAGAACTCTATAGCGTTTTATACCTTTTTATAATTTTTATTAACTATAAGAATCTTAAATACTTTATTAATTTATATAAGATATTTAAAAGATAGGTATATTAAGTAAAGATACTCTCTCTTTTTAATTTTTAATTATATTACTAACTAAGTACCTTTATTATATAACTTAATACACTCTTTTACTATAAATAAAATAAGTAAGGTTTAGCTATAAAATATTAAGCACTATTCCCTTTAGTATTAATTATATACTTTAAAATACTAAATAAACCTTTAATAGTTAGTAATTATAACTTATATAGCTTAATAGCTACCTTATTTATATTTATATTATATATACTTATATTATTTATAAATCTATACTTAAAAGACCTTTAGTTTTAAAGTATTATAATAAATAAGTTATACTTTATTAAATAAAAGTTAATTTAAAAAAAAGTATAATATTTTTTACTTAAAGCTAATACTTAATAATAGATAAAAGACTATACTATTAATATATATAGTATATTATTATTTTATAGCTATATTTAGGTGCTTTAATTTAAACTACTTACTACTACACTTATTTAATATATATATAACTTACTTATATTAAGTTACTTTAGTAAAAATATTATATTTTAAGTATTAGTATATAAATACTATTAAGAAGGGATATTAAAAAATATAGTATACTTTATATAGAATTACTACTATTATAATAAGTAAAAGAGTTAATAACTTTAATAAAGCTTATTATAGCTTATTTCTATATTAAATTATTATTAGTTATAGATTTTAGTAAACTTTATAACTAATTTATTAGTAGTAAATAAAGTATCTTTTAAATACTTTATAGTTATTATAAACTATCTCTTTAAATATATTTAACTTAAGGCAATAACTAATATAGCTACTAAGGTATATATAAAGCGCTTCCTTTAATATTAATAGTGGTTCTATAGGTTTCTATAAAGTATTATATTTAATTATAGCTTTAATTAAGTTAAGGGATTTTAAATAGTACTTTATTTATTAATAGAAACTAAATAATTACTATCTATATTATACTACCTATAAATAAATAGCAGTATAAAATATATTAACTAAAAAGTGTAAGCTACACTATATATTATTATTGCCTTCTCTTAGGATAATTAGCTTAAATATTTAGCTACTTATTAGCTTATATTAAATAATTAAATATTTAATATTATTAGAATAAGCGCTTACTATATACTTTATAGCTATAATATTAAGCTTCTTTAATATAACTTACCTTCTATTAAGAGTTAAATATTACTTAAAGGGTATATAATATACTTCTTTAATTAAATCTATATAAATACTTAATTAATATAAGCTATTATTAACTTTATATAATAGCAATAATAAAAGGCAGTAAATTATAAGTGCTATTTAGCTAAGGACTTTATAGTTAAGGATTAAGTTTAGCTTAACCTTTATTATATAAAAACTAATTAACTATATTATAAATTAAATTAGGTTATAATAAAATATATTATTTTAAATATATCTACACTACTTACTATATACTTAAATATTTTAGGTAATATTTACCTAGTTTTTTATATAAACTTTATTAAGTATATAGTAATAGATTTATTACTTTTTTAAGTATATAAAGATTTCTAACTAAAGCTATATTTAATTAATAATAATTTTAAGTAAGTATATTTTAAGTATAAAGTAAAGGAGATCTTATATATTTAAAATATATATAGCTATAGTAAGAATTATAATATATTTATTAAATAGATAAAATATACCTATTTTATATAAAAACTACTAAAAAGTGTATATAATATATTTATACTATATAACTTTAAGTTATAATAAAGAGATATATATTATAATAATAGTTTTATTTTATTAAAACAAAAATTAATTTAGGGTTATTTATAACCCCTAATCTATTCTTTTAAAATAATACTTAACCCTTTATTTACCTCCTTTTAAGACCCTTTTTAATTACCTATTACTTATTAAAATCCTTTAAGTTATAATATTTATAACAGCTTTTATTAGGCTTTTAAAGGGTAAGGGTTTATAATTATATAGTATAGTTATTAATAGTTTAATATAGTAATATTAATTTATAGTTTATATAGCGTACTTAGTGTATATTTACTACTACTTAAAAGGGGGAGAGAGGGGATTATAATTAATAATTAAAGGGAGTTTTTAAGCTATATTAAAAGTGTAAACTAAGGGTTTCTTTAGCTAAAGCAGTGTATTTATATATTACCTTAGTAATACTAATGCCTCTCTTAGCTACCTTTTTAGCGGCCTTTAAGAGGTTTAGAAATTACTAACTAAGGTTAGTTGGTACAGGACGGAATTCCTTATATAAAAGGAGGATTCCTAATAACATAAGTAGAAAGAACAACTTTATCACTATATATAACTATATATCTATTTATAACTTATATATATTCTCTTTTATAATTCCTCTTATAATTATTTATAATGCATTCTATAAGTTATAAATGCCTACGCTTTATATGCTATATTTAATATATAATAGGTAGTAGTAATTACTACTTCTTTTATATACACTAAATTATAAATATAAAAGCTAACTACTTATATATTAATAACTAAAGAAAACTAATAAGCTTAAAATATTAAATTAATAACTCTAAGCCTCTCTTTAATTACTTAGAACTAAATTTAATAAGCGTACTAACTCTAAGTATTTTATAAGGATTTCCTAGAGTTTTAATATTATAAAATACCTTTTCTCTTTTAAAAAGACACTAAAAACCTTAAAACTTTTATAAAATACTAATTTATAAATAGTAAGCTATAGATTTAGTTTAAACCTATTTAAGTTAATTAACTTTATTATTAAAATTCTATAAATAGCCCTTTTATTAATAAAGAACTAAAAGCTATAAAAAGAATAATAAATTAAGTAGAAAAGTTTAGACTTTTAAACCTTTTTAAACTAAAAAACAGTCTTTTAAACTTATTATAAGCCTCTTCCTTTATTAATAAATTAAGCACTCTTTTTTTTATAGAAACCTTTTAAATTAAATAAAAAGATATATTAATAAAGAATAACTATAGTATTAATAAAAGAGAACTATTAAAGACCTTAAAATTTAACTTACTTTTATTAAAAGAAAATCTCTATAGCTTTTCCCTTAAAGAAAGGTATATAAATATAAATACTTAAGTAATTTCCTTTAATTTTATACTAGCCTTTATTAGCTAAGTATAAGAGAAGGCTTTAATATCTATTAAGCTAAAACTAACTTTTATAGAAATCTTTTAAAATAAAGTAATCTCTTTTTTTAAAGAGAAATTTAAATAATAAAACCTTTATATTAAATAAACTAACGCTAATATAATAAAGAATTTTTAATATATAATAGTGGAATTTTAAGTTAAAAACTAATATACTTTAGTAAATATTTACTTATTAAGTTAATAAAACCTTAAATCTTAATTTATAAAGCTACTATTAATTAATGCTCCCCTTTAAAAAGGATTAAGCATTTATTATAATAAAGTAATAATTAGCTATAAAGAAAACCCTTTATAATAAGCTTTTATAAATAATACTAAAAGGTTAGTGTCTTTCTTTTAATATTAAAAGACTTATTTAAACTACTAACTAATAATAAACTTTAATTAAAAATACCTTAATATATATATTTTATATTTTAAGAAATAAAGTTAACGCTTTAATAAGTAAGTATTTTAATATTTATTAGCACACTATAGTTAGCCTTTACTTTTTATTATAAAAGAACTAGCTATAATAGTTAAGTACTAAAGAACCTTTACTTTAATATTTAATATTTATAATAAATATCTTAATACTTTATAAAAAATAAAGAATATTAAGTACTTTAACTTTAAAACTAACTTTAAAAATATTAATAATAAAGCTATTTACTATAAAAAAAAGGTAGCTATTTTTAATAATATAAATCTTTAGATTTAAGTAATAAAGGACTACTATAGTTATATAATCTTAAATTACTAAAATTAAATCTAACGCTAAATTTAATATTTATTTTAAAGGCTAGCGTTAGTTTAATATAAATAGCATTTTAATAACTAAAAGTAAATAATAATCTTTAGTAATTTAAATTTAGTTTTTTATATAGTTTAAAAGAAGTTTAGTATTAAGGTTTAAAATATTATAGCTTAGCTTAATTAAGTTAAATTCTTTAAAGATAATATAGTTAATACTATATTCTTTAAAGACTTTATAATAAAGGTTTTTTATTATATATAGGCTAATAGTAAATTTAATAACTTTTAGCTTTTAGTTTAACTTTACTTTAAGTTATATATAGAACTTTAATAACTTTACCCTTCTTTATTAAAAATAAATTAATATAATATATATATTAACTTTATTAATAGTAAAAGATATAACCTTTAAAATATACTTTAAAAAGCTAAAAACTATAGAAAGATTAAAAAAATAAAAATAAAGATTAATATTAACTTAGCTATAGAAGTATTTAATAAAGATAAGGATTTAAAATATCTTAATAATAATATAGAGATTTACTAAAATTAAGAAAATTTTAAAGGTAATTTAAAAGAATAAACTATTAGCCTATAATAATATAATAATTGTTTTTAAAATTAAAGATATAGCCTATAGTAGTAAAAATACTATAGCACTTAATATCCTTTATAAAATTATAACTATTTAAATTAAGGATATTAATATATACCTCTATATAACTATTTATATAAGAGGCATTTCCGCCCTTACCTAAATAATAATAGCCCCCTTTAAAATAAATAGTAGCTAAGTACTTTATTTACTTTAAAAAAACTCTTTTTAAAAGAGGTAGAGATAAATAGCCTTAACCTATAGCTACTATAGTTTAGCTTAAGTAAATTATAATTTAATAGTAAATATAACCTAAAGTTTTATTTAAAATAAAAGGCTAATAATAAATTAATATATTTTATTATAAATAGTAAGGGTTTTAATTTTATAGCTAAAAAGGCTAAACTTAAAGCCTTAAGGTACTACTTTATAGAAGAAGGAGAAATTATTAATAAAAATAATAGTAGATAATTTAATTTTATTTAAATAAATTTTATAAATATATACTTAACTATTACTAACCTATTATATTATTAGAAAATACCCTTAATTATTATTACTAAAGCGCTAAACCTTTTAATCTATAATTTCTTAGTAACTATAAATATAATAGCGTTTAGTAAAATACCTATACTAGCCTTAAAACTAAATAATAATTATATAAATGCCTATATTACCTATATTAATATAATAAACCACCTTAAGGCACCCTTAGTAATTATAAGGCTTAATAGTAAAATTATAAATAGCTAAGTTATAGAGGTAGTTATTTACTTAAAGTAGCTTAAAGTTAATAAAAAAATAAAAGCCTTAATATACCTTAAAATATTAATATATTTTAATAATAAAGGTAAAGGATATAAAATTTACTTAAATACTAAAACCTTCTCTATTTTAATTAATAAAGAATAGCTTAAATAAAACAGCTATAATATTAAATAAAGTATTTAAAGCCTTAAAATAGTAAATAGTATAAATTCTTTATTCTTTATTACTAAAACAGTAATATTTAACTTTTATATTTTTAGTATTATAAAAGGCACTTAGGTTTCTAGTTATTTTATAGTTACTATAAACGTTATAGATAACCTTATACCTTAAATACTTATTAATATAAAATCTATATATAATTATAGTATATAAATTAATTTTATTAATTTTAATATAACTTTTTAAGTAGTTTATAGTATAGTAGTAAAGGGATAAATCTTTTATATACTATACTTAATATTAATTTAAAGGGTTATAGTAGCTTACATTATAATAATCCCTTTATATTCTATAGAGATTTTATTAATTAAGTAAAAAGACCTTTAAAATAAATAGAAAATTAATATTTATTACTTTTACTTAAAGCACTATTAAATTTTTAATATCTTTATTTAATAGAGTTAGGAGAAGCTACTCTTTATTTATAATAATACTAATAAGCCCTTATATATTAAAATAAAATAATAGCTAAAAACCTTTAAAGCTATAAGTTTAGTTAGTTTCTATTATACTATCCTTAATATCTACTAATTTATAGCTTTTTATAGAGATAATATTATTATTTTAAATAGCTTAATTTTTAACTACTTTAAAGATATTATAGCCTTTAAAGTTAAAGATATAAAACTCTTTAAAAATAATAAAGACTTTAACTTTAAAGCTATTAATAAAGGGACACTATTATATAGTATCTTTTACCTTAAGAATATTCTATTTATTTATAATATCTTTAGTGTTAAAGTAGCTAATTTTAATATTAATATAGCTACTTAACTTATTAAACTCTTTAATAAGTTTAATATTTATTAAAATAAAGGGGTAGTCTCTACAGTTAATAAAGATAAAATATATATTAACTTTATCTTTAAATAGTAAAATAAAGTTAAACCCTTATAGGTTTATAACCTTAGCTAAAAGAATTATAAAAAATTCTATAAAATCTAGAATAAAAAGCATAAAGTTAGTAAAATATTATTTTTAAGTAGTAAAAAAAAGGCTCTTTATTTATATTTAAGATTTATTATTTAGTAAATAACTAATAGAGTAATAAAGGTATATAAAGTTATAGATATATAACTAGTTAACTATATAATAATGCTAAATATCTACCCGCTACTTAACTAAGGTAATATTATAAATAACACTTATAAAAAGAAGTAGAAAACCCTTTTAAATATTATAGGTTTTTTTAATTAGCTTTAAGTATATTTAAACTATTATAATTAAATAGTAATTATTTTAAAAAGAGGTATAAAGGTATTTTATATTATAATATAAAGGTATAAGAACTTATTAATATATATATAGTGCTTTATAAATTACTTATTTTATAACTATAACTTTATTTAAGTTTATATTAATAATATTATAATTTTCTTAAATACCTTTAAAGACTACCTTTACTATTTTAAGATTGTTTTTAATATTATTAATAAGGCTTACCTTTATATTTTAATTAGTAAGTCTTTTATTAAATATCCCTCTATTTAGCTGCTAAGGTTTATTATTAATATAAATAGCTTTATTAATATAAATAATAAAGTAAAGGCTTTTAAGCGTTTATAAATACTAACTATATTAATTAATCTTAAAACCTTTATTAAAATAATAGATTACCTTTACACTAATATACTATAGTTTAATATTTATATTTACCCTTTATAAAATAAAAAAATAAGCCTTTTATAAAAAGTTAAAGAAAGAAATAAAATTTTACCTAGCTCTTTAAAGTAAGCTTAAAAATAAATAATAAAGTTTAAAACCTTTAAATTTATTAAAAAAAAAACTATAGCCTTTAAAAACTTATATACCCTTTTATATATAAAGGTACTCCTTTAGTACTATAATTTAAAGAAACTACTTTTCTTTAAAGTTAATATATATAAAGAAAGGTTTAATTTATATACTTTTTAACTTAATATAAAATAAAATAGTATAAGTATTTTTAAAAAGGATATTAATAGCAATAAGTTATAGCTTATTACCTTTCTTTTATAACATACCTTTAGTATAAAAAAACGCTATAGCTTAACTAAAGTAGAGGTTACTGCTATTATATAAAAAATATATAAACTATATAAAATAGCTTAATTTAACCTTACTTCTATTAATATTATAATAAATTATACTTTAGTAAAAAGGATTATTTATTATATATTACTTATAATAATAGATTTTAATAAAGCTAACCTTAAATTAGTAAAAGTTACTAACTACCTTTTATAGTTTAACTTATATATAATTTATATTTTTAAAGTCTTAAATATAATCTTTAATATATTTTTAAGACTCTTTATTAAACTTAATTATTAAAAAGTAGTAAATAGTAATACCTTTAATAAATTAAATATCTATATATATTTTAATAAAAACTATATAGTAAAAGTTATAATTAATTTCTAACTTAAAGAAGCTATATTAATAGGGTATTATACTAACCTAAAGTATAGCTATATTTTATAAAGCATTATAAACTACTGCTAAAAATAATAATAACTTAGCTATTATTGCCTATAAATTCTAATATATAGTTAGGACCTTTATAATAATAAATTATTATATTACTAAGACTTTAAAGAATATTATTAGCTATATATACTCTATAATTATATAAAGGAAATTCTAGCTATAGTTTATAATAATTACTACTACTTTAGTATTAGCTATATAGCTAAAGAGCTAAAAGCAATAGTTTTTTTAAATATAAGTAAATAAATCTATAATTATATTATATACTACTCTATATATAAAGAGAATTTTATATTATAAAGTAAAGCTACTAATAAAATATACTCTTTATAGATAAAGCCCACTCCTTTTTATATAATATCCTTAGATTTTATTATTAATATACTAAAGAAACTATTTATTAATATAGCTTAGTTAGTTAAGGGATTTAACACTTTAAATATTCTATACTTAATAAATTACTTATTTAGTAAAAAGACTATTTTTATATTAAAGTATAAAATATATATAATAGAAATTTAAGCTAAACTACTACTTTAATTACTATACTTTATAAATTAAAGCCTCTCTAAAGAAATTATTAGTAATTATAACCTTAAATTTCTCTTTAACTTATAAAAAGCGCTATTTTATACCTTTAGTATTAAACTTTTTATATTAACTATATACCACTTTTAAACTAATAGTTTAACTAAAAGAAAAAACTAAACTATAATAATAGCAATTTACTTTTATATAATAACTAACTTTAATATATTATAGGTTAATATCCTTTCTACGCTATAGTATTATCTAAATAATATAATAGCTTTAGCTATTAGTTATTTTTTTAATAAGCTAGTTTTTAAATATAAGCTACTATTAATTATAAACCTCTTTTATAGTATAGAAGATACTAGCTTTAACTTAAAGAACACTAACTTTATAGTCTTTAAATATTTATATTAATAGAAAGTAAAATATATTATTATAATAATAGCTACTCTCTCTAAAGTTTAATATAACTTTAAATATAACTTAATAGATATTAATATTAGTAATATAGTATATCTTTAACTTTATTTAAAATATAAACTCTTAAAGAAACCTAAAAAAAAGTAGTTACTTTAGAGAGCTAAGCCTTTTAAAGTATTAAAGTAAATCTTATTACTTTCTTTTTATTTAAATTTTATAGCTAAATTCTATATATACTTAGTGGTTTCTATAGCCTATTTATAGAAACTATAGTAAGGAAGTAACCCTTTTTAAAGGTAAGCTACTACACCGCCCTTAATAGCCCTTAAAGGTAGCTTTAAGGCAAACTATTAGGAAATTAAGTAAATTAGTAGCTATAGGGCTTGTTTTTTCTATAAGAAAGGGCAGGAACCTAGACTTAAATTTCTTATCTAATAGAAAGGATACACAGTAAAGGATAATTAATAGATATCCGAAGAAGACACCTCCGCTAGTGAGGACAAAGAAGACAACGCCCTTCCTAACGTAGAAGAGAAAGAAGACTTTCTTATATAATAATTCTTTTTCCTATAAAGTACTAACTTACTAACGCCCTTAACTATACTATAATAACTGTAGGTATAGTGTAAAAGAGGCAGTAGTTATAACTTTACTTTTATATAATATCTCCCTTTATATTTCTACTTATCTTTAGAAAAAGCATATAAAAGTCTATATAATATATTATAAAAATAGAGGATATTGCTATTTTTTTTTATAGATTAATTATATATTTTACGCTTTATATCTCACTTCCTTATTTTATTTAATAAGATTCTTAAGGCGTATATAATGCTATATATTAATTTTCTTTTCTTTAATATATAGAAATAGCTAGTGTTTACTATAATATATAGTTTTCTATAATTTTACATTTTATTTCACTTAATATATAGACTAGCTAATGTTTACTATAATATATAGCTTTATAATTTTCTTTCTATTTATAACTAATTTAAGATAAACTTATCTCTTATATACTTTAAACCTATTATAAAATAGAATTCTTTATATAAAAGGAGGATTTTTAATAATATAAGTAGAAAAAATAACTTTATTACTATATATAACTATATATCTATTTATAACTTATATATATTCTCTTTTATAATTCCTCTTATAATTGTTTATAACGCATTCTATAAGTTATAAATGCCTACGCTTTACGTGCTGTATTTAGCACGTAACATTAGTAAACTTAAAGTATAAAATAATATAGGTGCCCTTTTTATTTAATATATTCTTTATAAAGATATATAGCGTTTAAATAGTATAATTAGCTTAGATCTTTATAACTATATTATAGGTAGTGTAGTAAAGGGCAGCATTCTTTATAAATAAATACTTCCTTTAAAAGCACTTATATTACTATTTTTTATAAAATAAATAAGCCTTACCCTACCTCTATAAGTAATTAAATAGCCTATTTTTTATTATATATTTATAGTAAAATATATAGTATTTAATCTTTTACTCTTTAAATATAAAGGACTTATTACTTAAGTTACCCTTTACTTTATAATAGCTAACTAGCTATAAACTATATAAAGGAGGTAAAGAGAGAGAGAGTAAAGTAGTAGTAGTAAATATTTTATTAAAATTAAATAAGTTAGTGTTAAAAATTTATAATAACTATATTTATATTAATATAATAATATAATTAAAGTATAAGGGAAAATTATAATATAAGTAAGAAAGTAATATATAAAATATAGAATAATAAATAAAAGGCTTTTTTTAAAATTAAAAGTAAAATATTTACTAAATAAAATAAGTAATAAAGAAATAGTAGGTAAGTAGTAAAGAGAATTTTTAAGAGATTAAAGGGTATAAAAGAGAAGGAAAGAAAAGTAAATAAATAATAATATAAAGGAGGCTTTTATACTTATTTTACTAACTTAAGTAATTATAGTAAGCTAGCACTTAGCTTACTCTTTATTTATTTTAGTTAGCTTATTATTATAATTATAAAACTAATTTATAGTACTATAGCACTATTAAGCTTACTTTTAAATAACTATATACTAATATTATAAATAATATAAATTACTTATATAGATATAGGCTAGGGATAGGTAAGGCTATAATACACCTGCTTTACTATAAATAAATACCCTTTTACACTTAATAAATAGCTAATAAAGTGTGTAGAAGGGACCTATATAATAGATTTAAGCTAGTGGCTTAGATCTTTATTAAGGGCTTATTATAATTTTATTATATTCTATAAAGCGTAACTATAAAGGCACACTTAAGGCACGCTAAAGGTATATAAGATATATAAGCTAGTAAGGAGGCTCCTTTTAGGAGTCTCCTCTCTCTCCTCTATAGTTAATAATAAATCCATTAACGTTAGATTGTAGAAGCAATCTAGGCTAGTCCATAACACTATCTTTAATTTAACTTAAAAGTAATACTAACTTAAGTAAAGTAAAATATAAAAATAGCTTTACTTATTTTATTTTATATAGATAAAGGATATTAACTATCTTTATTAATTAAAAAACAGTAAGTAAAGTTAACCCCTTTACCTCTTCATTAAAGCTAATATTAACTTACTTAAAAAAATACTAAAGTATACTAAGTTTACTTTATAAAGGGTAAAAAGTATAATAAAGTAACTTAATTTACTTTAATATTAATATAGAATTTAATTAAGTCTATAGCTACCCTATACTAGTTTATATAAAGCTAAGGTTAAGTATTTTATAGAGATAATAATTAAGTACTTAATTATTATAAAGGAGAATCCTAACCTTAAAACTATATTTAATACTTTAATAAGTTCAATATACCTTTAATTTATAATTAATGTAGCTAACTATATATAGTAAGAGTATATAAACCTTTAAAAAGAGATTAATATTTTTATTAAAGTAAATAGTAGTAATATAGTAGGCCTATTTAAAGCCTTTATTAAGCTTAATATTAACCCCTTTTTTAAATAAAAGTGTTTTAAGTACTTAATATAAATTACAGTAATACTAAAGAAGTAAGTAAGGGATAGGGGTATAAAGTAGGGCTAAAGTAGCTATTAAATAAAGTAAGTAGTGGATTTTTTTTTATATTAAATTTAGTATTTTATTTTTTAAATTTTTATTTTTTATAGGCTAAAAAATTTATACCTTTTATTTATTTACTTTATTTCTAACTTAAGTATATATTTCAAACTATAATTATATAGTAAGTGATATAGCTACTTAGTAGAAGGATATTTAGCTAAAAAGTAATAAATTTAATAATCTTTTAGTAATAAATCTTAGCCTACTTAATAATATTTATGAGCTAGTAGTAAAGTAAGTTTAAAGGTAATATATAGGTAGTTCTACCTTAAAAGTAACTTAAAACTATATTAATCTTTATATAGAAGCTTAGTAATTTCTTAGTAATAAGTTTTTAGCTAAAAAGTAATAAATTTAATAATTTTTTAGTAATAAGCCTTAGCCTATTTAATAGTACCTACTAGCTAGTTATAAAGTAAGCTTAAAGATAGTATATAAATAGTTTTACTTTAAAAGTAATTTAAAACTATATTAGTCTTTATATAGAAGCTTAATAATTTTTTAGTAATAAGTTTTAGCTAGTTTAAGAATATTTAAAGTGCTTATTTTATATAGTAAATAGAGGTCTTTTTATAAAAGGTTTTATTATAAAGGCAACTTAATTATAATATAGATTATATATAGATTTAAAGAAGCTAAAGGTAGTTTATAGTTTAAGAGGTAGTTTTTATTAAAGTAGACCTTTAATATAGTTTTAAAGGGAATCTATAGTAGTAGTATATTAAGTGCTTTAGTATTTATAGTATTAATAGCCTATTAAATATATAATTAATTAATAAGGGTAAATTAATAAATTTAGCCTATTTAAAGTAGCTACTATATAAAGTATTAAGCTAGTTTAGGTTAGTTAAGGGCAGTATAAATATCTTAATAGTTTTAAAGAGGGGGTGCTTTAAGCCTATAGAGGTATAAATAATTAAAGTTTAGGTAGTAGAAAATAGTATAATAGTAGTCCTTAAGGTTAATTTAATATTAGTATATAGGTAATTTTATATTAAGGATATATTAGCTAAAGAGAAAGGCATTAAAACTAATCTTTTCTATATATATTTAAATTAAGGCTACTAACTTATGTTTTATAAGCTTATTATAGATTTTTACTATCTTCTATATAAATTAAAAGTTAGGTTTATATATTGCTACTAAGGGGTAGTATTAAGGCTAATATATTTATACTATAGCTTTATTATAGTACTACCTATCTTTCTATTTTTATTTAAATTTATAGCTTAAGTTAAGGCTAGCTAAGTAAAGGGGGGGTTATTATAATAGTAGTATATAGGTTATTAAAAGGGGGCTATATTTATAGTAATATTAGTATTAAAGCTATATTATAACTATAGTATATATTATTTAAATATAATTAGCTATACTATTAGCTTCAATATATTTATAGTAGTAATATACTTCATAATTAAAGTAAAGGTTTATTAGTAAAATAGTTACTTTAGTCTTAAGTAAAGCCTATAGTATAGCTTTATAGGCATTAATTACTATATATAAACATTAGATTTATTCTTTAATAAATTGTTTAGTAATTTCCGTAGCTACTCCCCTTTAAAATATAGATATATAGTATACTTCTATACTATATATAATTAAGCTTTAAACTATCTATATATAAAGTAAATATATTATATAAAGGGGGCAGCCTTAAGTTAATATTATAAGTGTAGTAAAGGTAAAATATTATTAAGTTAGCTTTTCTATAACCTTCTATTAATAATGCTTCTATTAAAGCTTTTAATAAATTTAAACCTTTAGAAATTAAATAGCTTAAATAAGCTAAATTATAGTAAACCTAAGTTAAATTAATATTATAATTAAGTAGTAGCTATAAAAGAAGTAAAGGAGTTTACTTTTTTATAAATAGAATTTAAGGCTAAACTCTTAGAACTACTTTTAGTAAATTCTCTATATATATTTAAGTTAATGCTAATATTTTTTTAAAGAGAGGCTAAAAATAAAGATATTTATATTATTAAAGAATTTAATAGTAAGTGTAAATTTAGCTATCTTTAGTTTTATATATAATAAAGTTATATAAAAGAGGAAGAAAATAGGGAAAATAAAGGACCTCTATAGAACCCCTATAGTAATAGATAGGGTATTAATAATTTAAATATTAAAAAAAAGGTATATAATATAGTTAGCAGTAAAGGCTTAGGTTTATACTACTATTTAATTAAAAAGGCCTAAGGAAGTTATTATATAGGTAAGGTATTAATAGTAAATTATATTAAAGGTAGTAGATATATTTAGTTAAAGAAGTAATATAATTCTACCTAAGCTTTATATTATATATATTACTTTTATTAAAATACTAAAGGTAACTTTAATAAAGTAGTTTATATAGTTTTCTATTTATAAATTAAAGAAAATGCCTCCCTCTTTAGCTATATAGGTAATTTAACTTATAACTATAGCTTTTAAAACTTTCTTTATAATATTTAATAAAGAAATAGGTTACTATACTTTAATATATTATATTTTAGCAAGGGTTTTACTAGGCTTATATAAAATAACTACTTTAGCTTTCTAAAATAAAGCTAAGTAGTACTTAACTTAGTAATAAGTATTAAGGAAATAGGTAAAGGTTTAAGCTAAAGGTCTACTATAGGCTTTAAAGAATTCAATAAAGAGCTTATTAAAGCTAAAAGCTTTCTAACTTAGGAGATACTTAATAATAAAGAGAATTTTATTTTTATTAAAGTAATATAAATTTAAAAATAATATAGTATTAAAATAGGTTTAAAGCATTTCTAAAATATTATTAATTTTAATATAAAATTAAGGGAAAAACTATTTAAAAAAGGTAATAGCCTTAGTGCTATAAAGGTTAGCTATAACTATAGAGGTACCTTTACTTTAGAGTAAAGTTAAAACCTTTTAAAATTTAAGTAGAAAGCTACTATAGAGTTAAGCTTAATATTTAAGCTTTTAAAAAGTAAAGTAGCTTACCTTTATAGTATTTATAAAGTACTACTATAAACTATATTATACTTTATATATAACTTAAATCTATATTACTTCTACCTTAAAGGTAAGTTATTAGTTAATATTTAATTTATTAGCTCTCTACTAATATTATACCTATTTAATATTATTTACTATATTTTAAAGTTTTATATTTTACTATAGTTATTTATAAAGGCTACTTTAAAGCTAATATAAAGTAAATAGTTAAGTAATAGTATAGAGTTCTATTATTTTTTACTAAGTAAATACCTTAATATTTATAGTAATAAAGAAGGGGGCCTTTAAGGCTTTATATTAAAGCTAATAAATAGCCTTACTAATAATTAAATCTTTATTTATATCTCCTTAATAAAAGAAAGTAGTTTAATTCTATATATAGTTTTAGTTAATAGTAATACTAATAAACTATAAAATATAGTTAAACCTAATTAAGTTAATACTATTAAAGAAGTTAACTATAAAGTTTAAAGTAACTTAAATATAATTAATAGTACTACTATAGTAGCTTTATATATACTATATTATTTCTCTTTAAGGTATAGTAAAGTTAAGTTATTAATAAGTTATTACTATAAAAAAAGAGTTACTTTTTAGTAATATATAGCTATATTTATTTTAAAGGGGGTAGTAAAGATTAAAGTTACCTATAAATATACTTTAGTTCTATATTAAAGCAATAGTAAGTCTATAAAGGGGGGTTATTTATAAAGTTTTATAGAGTAAAGAGTATATTAAATATATTTCTATTTTATAAAGGGTAATAAAATATTAATTAATTTTAAAGTAAGTTAACTATAATTTAAATCTATATTAGTAGTAAATATATATAGCTATATATCCCCCTTAATCTATAAGTTAATAAAATTTTAAGCTTAAGGTAGAGGGAAGTTAGTTATTATTATTTAGTTTTTATATTATAACTATATTAGTTCTAAGTTAATGCTTTAAGGCTATATAAATTAAATAAATTCTTTTTTATATATTTTAGTATATAACTTTTATTATAAAAAGGAGATATTAAACTACTATAATATAAGTCTAAAGGGGTTTATAGTAGGTTTTAATTAAAGTTTAAAATAGCTATTAAGGCTATTATATAGATAAAGAGGTGCTAAAAAGGGAGTTTTAAGGATTAAAGAGTAGTAGAAATTACTACCTTAAAGGTATTTAATTTATTTCTAAAGGGATACCTTATAGAAAAATATTTTAATAGCCTTTCTTTAATAGCTATAAATACTATAAAGGGCTATTTTAGTTGATTTATTAACTTTAAAGTCTATAAATATAGTAAAGAAGGTTAAATAGTAAAGGTAAGCTATTTAAGCTTTTATTTAATAGTCTTTTACTATAAAATAAAGATAAAATTAAATTAAGTATAAATTTAAGTCGTTAAAATATCTTTTATAAGCTTTATCTATAAAGGCTAAGTAGGTTTACTTCCCCTTTATATACTTAATAGCTATATATTAACTATAGTATAAAGCTACTTTATAATATATAGTAATGTAGCTAAATTTAAAGTAGCTAGAATACTACTTAAAGTAAAAGGTATTATTATATAGTTTTACTTTAAATATTTCTACTTTATAAATAATTTTAACTTAATATAAATAGTTAGCTATATTAATTTTATTAACTTTAATAATAAAGGGTATTTATATAAAGGTTCTATATAGTTTTTATATTATAACTTTAATAATTCTACTACTATTAACTATATTTAAAGTAGTAATAATATCTTTTTTAGTTTAATTCTATATATAATAAAAGGGGAATTTATAAATAATTATATTAAATATATATTAACTTAGAGTTACTTTTAAGCTAAATATAGTTTATATTTAAAATAAATTCTTAATATATAGTTTAGTAGTCTCTTTAAATATAACTATAGTGTCTTTACTATAAAGGCAATATACTGCTATAGTAGTATTAATATTAATAATATAGTTTTTTAGAAATAAAGGGTTTATAGAGGCTTTTACCCTCTACAATACTAAGGTAGTGAGGCTTAGTAAGCCAGCGGTTAGAAGGTCTCTATAGCGCTATAGCGGCTGCTATAGGCCTTATTTCTACGTTAAAAGCTTAATACACGCTTTTTAGTATATATAATACACTAAATTCTAGCTTATAGAATATAAGTAAATTTTCTTAGATTTTATTTAATTTATTTAATATTATAAGTAGTAGGTTTAAGATTAATAGTTTATATAGTTATAGATAGCTATAAGGAAATAAGTGTTTTTCCTTATATATCTACTAAGCTTATTAGTAGATCTATATAGCTAGTAAGGGCTTATAAACTACTTTTTATTTTCTATAAATATTATTTATATAGAAAAATAAAATAATAAACTTATAGCTATATAACTAACCTACTAATATATACACTAAAAATTTACTTAGTAAAAATCTATATATAGAAAAGTCCTAAAAATCTAAAAATTAGAAATATTATATAGAAAAATTCCCTTTACTTTAGTAATAATAAAACTCTTTATATTTCCTTTCTATAACCTTTAATCCTTATATAATTTAATTTTAAAGACCTTTTATTTTCTCCTTTAAAGTAGCTTATAGGTTATATAACTTAAGGCTTTATAGCTACTAAGTAGCGTAGCCTAAATCTTTAATTTAAATTTAGCTAGCATGCTTTATTACTATAAAAATTAGTTACTAAGGCTAATAGTTTATTAGCTTTCTAATTAAATATATATTAGCTATTAAAGTATGTAATTAAGGGCGAAAAGGCTAGAAAAGTAGGGCGCTTATAGCTGTAAGCTTTTAGCTAAAATATTTATTTTTATACTTACTATATATATATATACATGTATATTACGTATACCGCCGCCGGCTTTTAATCTAAAGACACCCTATAAAGGTCTCTATAAAGGTTAGGGTTAGGGTTATTATAAGGCCTGTTAAAATTCCTTATAGTGAATAAGGTCTCCTAAAAATAGCTGTTATTTTTAACACCCTCTTTAAAGAGGTATTCTAAGAGCTAAAACAAAAAGAGAAATGCTAAATTTAAAAAGAATTCTATATAAATCTAAATAAAATCATTTAAAAAAAGGATAATTAATTTAAAAAGTCAAAAAGCGGGGCTCCTTGTAAAAGTTAAAAAAAGGCTATAGTTAAATATAGCTAATTAAATAAAGTTTGTTATTAAAGTTAAAGGTTAATTTTAGTAATTATTTTAACAATTGTTTTATATTTTTTAAGTGTTTTTATAAGGGTTTTAATGCCTTTAGCTAAGCGTTAAGATTTATAGCGATTACTATAGGGATTAGAGCCCTATAAGCTCTAAGAAAATAGTGTGTAGAGGCATAGCTAGGGGCTTTATTAAGCTATTAGCTAGCATTTTCTTAGTATTTAAATAAGCTATTTTAGCTAGCTTAGCTAAGACTTATTATTAATTATAGTGAAATTTTAATAAAGTGTGCTTAGTGCAGCTGTAAAGTGCTAGATTATAGGCGGTCTTTATAGCGCCTTATTTATTGTAAAAAATCTAAATAAAGGGCTTTATAAAGGCCTTTAGCTCCTTAAAAATGCCCTCTAGCCACTAAAGCTCTTTAAAGGTCTTATAAATTACATCTAATTTAGCTTCTGTAGTGGATAAAGCTATTATACTAGCTTTTGTACTCTTTTAACTTATAAAGCTACTAGCTAGCTTAAATAGATATATATAGGTAGATTTAAAAGAGCTTTTATCTTTAGTAAAATCGTTATTATAGAACCTAATTAAGCTATAGCTAATAATATTGTTTTTACTTAAATTTATAGAGGGACCTTTATAAATTATAGTAAGGTTTTAGGTACTAAAGAGGTACTTTAATAAGCTTTTTATAGTATTTAAATATTTTAAATAAGGACTAGTTAGGGCTATAGAAAGCCACTGTAGTATAAAAGTAATATTAAGCTTAGTAAGGAGCATTAAATACATAATAGTCTCTATTATACTTTAATATTCTTTAATTTCTTAGCTTTTTAAAGGCTTAGTAAGCTGTGTTTTTAAGACCCTTAGCTGTATTAGAATTCTAACTGCCTTACAATTTTCTAGCTTAAAGCGTGCTAAGGCCTCTTAAATATACTGTTTTTAGTGTATTTTTAATACCTTATTTTTTTAATTACACTATATTTACACCCTTAGAAAGAATTTAATAGGGCCCCTATCTTCTATAAAGTAGGCTTTATATAAGGCCTTTTTAAGCTATTAAATATATTATAAATTTAGCTCTATAAAGAAATAATTATTAATATAAGTAATAATAAATATTTTAATTACTAGATTATAGAATATAGTAAAGTTAGATATAAAAGGGCTAAAACTAAGGCTTTTAAGCACTTTAGTTAGCGTTTACTACCACTCTTTAGAGCTTTACTTTAGGCTATAAAGGGTCTTTTTAAGGATAATTATTTACTTTTTAGAAGCCTTATAGCTATAGCTTTTAGCTAATTTAGCTAAGTGTAGATTTTACTTAATAAATTCTATAAAGCCCTTTAGAATTATTATATAAATAAGCTCTTTAAGGTAGCTATTTAAAAAAGCATTAATAAAGTCTACTTACTTTATTTCCTAGTTATTCTAAGCTACTAAGGCTAGTAAGATTTACTAGCTAAGGGGAATATTAGTGGCAGTAAAGGTATTTATATAATCTAACCCTTCTATTTATATAAATCCTTTAGTAATAAGCTATACTTTATATTTAAAAGAATTATTTTCTTTATCTCTCTTTATTTTTAATACTAAGCGATTTTTTAAAACCTTTTAGCCTTTAGTAACTTAGTTTACCTTTATAAATTTAAAGGTTCTAGCCTTTAAAAGTTACTTAAGTTTACTAAAAATTACTTTAAGCTATTTAGCTTTATTTTGTAAATATAAAGCTTACTTCTAAGTCTTAGACTTACTATTAAGTATATTTTCTTTTACTTTAAGTTATACCTTATAGTAGATTTAATATATAAAAGCCCCCATATTAATATCTATTTTATCTAAATTTAAATTAATTTTTTCGGGCTTAAATTGCATTAAATTTAGTGAATTTTAATCCTTAGGACTAGGGGTTTAGCTAAGCTTATTTCTAACTATTTAATTATAAAAAATAAAGTAATCCTTATTACTAAGAATAACCTTATTTAGTTATTTTTCCCTCTTTAAGGAATTATTCCCTATTAGAGGATTAGAGGGTTTTAAATTTGCCTTAGCCCCCTCTATAATTATAGAGGGTTTTAAGGCATTTTTATTAAGGAAATCCCCCTTTAAAGAGCTATTATTCCCTATAGAAAGCCTAGGGAGGCTACTAAAAATAGGGCCTATAGGTTCTATAATTCTAAAAAAGCTAGTTTTTATTATAAGCCTTTTAGAGGGAATATATACTATATAGGTCTTAAAACCTATTATAGTAAGTAGCCTACAAAGCACTATCCTAAAGGCTAGCTTTTAAGCTTTAGGTCTTTTTTTAAAAGGAATTAAAACCTTACAATAAAAGCCTATAGCTTTAAAAGAGCTATAATTAAGTATAAAGGGCCTATTAAAGTTATTAGCTAATAATTATACTAAGCACACTAGTTTAGTTGAATTTACTAATAAATTTATAGAATTTATAACTGAAAAAAGGACAAAATTCTATAAAAATAACAGCAAACTAAACTAGTATAGGGTAGCCCGTAATCTATCTAAAATAACATAAATAGAACGCTTAATTAATCTATTTTACTTATAAATATAAGGGGAAGAGGTTATAAATTTTATCCCCTTTTTAGCTAGCTAGCCTTATAAAGTAGAATTAATTTCTTTACCCCTATTAAAATATAGATATTTAGGGTAGGTACTAAACTTATTCTTTAGGGCTTTAAAGAAGCTTTTAATAGCTAAAAATATAGTAAGTCCCTCTTTATTAAGCATTTATAAAGCCTACCTAAATTTAATTTTTTAGTCTACTAAAAATAGGTAGATTTACTACTTATTATAAAGGGTAAGGCTAATTTTTACTATATCCCCCTTTAGCCTATTTAAAGCTTTAAAAGGGTTAGAAATTAAATTTTTACTAGGTCTTCTAACTGCCTTAGTTTAAGTATAGGTTAGGCAGTTAAAATCCTTATTTTTAATGCTAATAAAATCTAGTATTTCCTTAGCTAATAAGCTTGTTTTCTTTAGAAGGTTAATCCCTAAATGTCCTAGTTAAATATATTAAATTCTAGCTAGTCTTAGTAATTTTTAGTATAAATTAGGCTTTAAAGGCTAACTTTTAGCGCCTAAGCTTAACCTTTTAAGCCTTATAAGGCTTTCTTTTATAGCTCCCTACTAAGCCCTATTAAAGGGTCTATAGGCCTCTTATTAAAGCGCCTACAGTCTTAAGGGCTTTAAAAGACCTTTTATTGTTTTTAGGTCTTTTAAAGCCTTTAAAAATATAGTAAAAGGGTCTGCTAAAGCCTATTATACCCCTTAAGAATTAAACTTTAATTTAAGGGAATTAAGTACTAAATTAAGGGAATTAAGGACCTAGCTCAAGGCTATAAGTATTAAAGAAGAAGGGGCTATAGTATTAGAGGGTTCTTAGTTAAAATCCCTTAATTCTTTAATTTTAACGGCTTCCTTAGCCTATAAAGGCTTTTAAAAAGGGATTTTAACCTCTATAGGGTAGCTAAAAGCCTAATAGTTAAAATAACTATTATAATAGCTATAAAAGCTACTAGGTAATTTTAAAAGGGGTATATATAGGTCTTTTATTTTAAAGAAAAAGCTATGTTTTTTAGTATTTAAAAGCTTAATATAAGACTTATTAACTAAATATAAAGTATTTTTACTTATATATTCTCTAACTAAATAGTGTTTTAATCCACTAACTATATTTATATTTAGACCTAGAAAATATAGTATATCTTAAAGGATTAAAGGCTTATATTTATTAGGATTTTATTAGTAAAGCACAAAGAATTCAGCTTTTTTATATCCCTTAAAATATATAGGTCCTTTATTAGTGAAGATAGGCTTAGCTTCCCCCTTTTTATAAAGAATATAGCTTATAAAGTGCTTTTTAAAATTAACTAAATACACTATAGAGCCTATATTATAAAGAAGAGAGTTTTTTATTACTTTATAATTAAAATTAAAGGCCTTAGAGGGTTTTTTATCCTTTAGGTCTTTTTTAATGCTAGTAACACTGCTAAAATCACTAAAATCAGTAGATTTACTGCTAGCACTAAAGCTACTAGGGCTGCTAAAAAGCTTTAAAAAGCTATTAATAAGGTTAAAATTACCTAGTATAAATACGCCCTCCTAAGCCTTATCCTTAGCCTTTTTAGAGGATTTCTTAGGTTAGGTTTTACCTTTTTTTTATTAAAAGAGGACTTAGAATTTCCCTTATTTTCTTAGGGGTTATTCTTCTTATTATTCTTATTTTTATTATAAGAATTAGGGGTTTTATTTTCTTTAAAGCCCCTATATATAGATTTCTTAAAGCTTATAGCTCTATAATTTAGAGCTTTAGCTACAGTAAAGCTCTTATTTAGCTGCTCTTTTAGCAGGTCTGCCATTAAAAATTGTAAATTTAGTGCCCCTATAGAGATCCCTAAGGCTCTATTAGTCCTTATAGCTAATTATTGCCTTTTAGCTTACTAAAGAAAAGTAAATTTTAATGCTTATAAATATTAGTTTACTTAGTCTATAGGTTCTATAAAAACGCTAGAAATTACTAGTTTAGTTAGTAAATTATTAAATAAAGCATTAAAAGCCTCTAAGGATTCTTTAAAGCCTTAGAAATTTAAGCTATAGAATTAAAAATATAAGGAGCTATATTATATTTTAGCACTCTAAGAATACTACCTTTTTAAAAGGCTAAAGGCTTTTACTAGGTTTTATTACTAAATTATAGCAGCTTAAGGGCCCTTAGAATAGCTATCTCTTAAAAGTATAAGAATAATAGCTTAGTTAGAATTACTCAAATTACTAGAAAATCCCTTAGAATTATTTAGAAAATTAAGCTGTTACGTGCTAGATACGGCACGTAAAGCGTAGGCATTCCCAACTTATAGAATGCGTTATAAACAATTATAAGAGGAATTATAAAAGAGAATATATATAAGTTATAGATAGATATATAGTTATATATAGTAATAAAGTTGTTTTTCTACTTCTATTATTAAAAATCCTCCTTTTATATAAGGAATTTTATTCTATAATAGGTCTAGGGTATATAAGAAATAAGTATCCTAAATTATTTATAGGTAGAAAGAAAATTATAAAACTTTGTATTATAGTAAATACTAGCTAGTTTATATATTAAGTGAAATAAAAATATAAAATTATAGAAAACTATATATAGTAGTAAACACTAGCTATTTTTATATACTAAAGAAAGGAAAATTAATATATAGCATTATATATGCCTTAAGAATCTTATTAAATAAAATAAGGAAGCGAGGTATAGAGTGTAAAATATATAATTAACTTATAAAAGAAAACAGCAATATTCTCTGTTTTTATAGTGTATTACGCAGACTTTTATATACTTTTCTTAGAGATAAGTAGAAATATAAGGGGAGATATTATATAAAAGTAAAGTTATAACCGCTACCTTTTTTACACTATACCTATAATTATTATAGTATAATTAAAGGCGTTAGTAGGTTAGTACTTTATAGGAAAACAATTATTATATAAAAAGGTTTTCTTTCTCTTTTATATTAAAAAGGGCATTATCTTCTTTATTCTTACTAGCAGAGGTATCTTTAAATATAGTGTGTTTTATATTATAAACACTGTATTCTATATAGCTAAGGATATTTTATTCTTTAGGTTTTATTAGTTCCGCTACTTAGAGCTATTTATTAATGCTAAGGTCTATTATAAGGCGTTTAAGGTCTTCTTTAAGACTTATTTAAATATTACAGTTTATTAAATACAGGCTGTGCAGGTGAATAACTAGTGAGCTTATCCCTTAGAAACAATTAGGATGCTTGGTGCGGTTGTGCTTACAAAGGTTAACGCCGAAAATCCTCTTGACTTCTGCAAGAAAACAGCCTAGAACCGGGGGAATGACCGGCGATTGGAGTAGCAGTTCGGCCTAGGTTTCTGCTGTGTATGTCTTATGCCCTGGTATAAGGATGGTCTTCTTGCTAAATAAGTAATTTACTGGGCATAGAATATTTAGAGTGTCAAATCCCTCGACCGACTAAGCTGTGTTAATAGACGGTTTCTTTAGTATATTAGTGATAAAATCTAAGGATATTATATAAAAAGGAGTGGGCTTTATTTATAAGGGGCATATTTCGCTAGCAGCCCTGCTTTATAATATAGAATTCTCCCTATATATAGGGCAGTATATAATATAATTATAAATTTACTTACTTATACCTAGGAAAACTACTACTCTTAGCTTCTTAACTATATAGCTAATACTAAAGTAGTAGCGGTTATTATAAACTATAGCTAGAATTTCCTCTATATAATTATAGAGTATATATAGCTAGCAATATCCTTTAGAGTCCTAGTAGTATAATAATCTATTATTATAAAGGTCCTAGCTATATATTAGGATTTATAGGCAATAGTGGCTAAGTTATTATTATTTTTAGCGGTGGTATATAATACTTTATAAGATATAGCTATACTTTAGGTTAGTGTAGTACCCTGCTAATATAGCTTCTTTAAGCTAGGAGTTAATTATAACTTCTACTATATAGTCTTTATTAAAATATATATAGATATTTAGTTTATTAAAGGTACTACTATTTACTGCCTTTTAATAGCTAAGTTTAATAAAGAGTCTTAAAAGTATATTAAAGACTATATTTAGAACTTTAGGGATGTAAATTATATATAAGTTAAACTGCAAAAGGTAATTAGTGACTTTTGCTAATTTAAGGTTAGCTTTATTAAGATCTATTATTATAAGCGATATATAATAAATAATCCCTTTTACTAAAGTATAATCCGTTATAATATTAATAGAAGCAAGGTTAAATTAGGCTATTTTATATAGTTTACGCATTCTTTATATAATAGTAGCAACCTTTGCTTTAATTAAGCTATAGCGTTTTTTAATAGTAAAGATAGGTTATAAAAGGAAGGTAATAGGCTATAATTTATTACTATTAATATTCTTTTTAGGAATACTTATACTATTCTATTCTATATTAAGTTAAAAAGTATATAAACTTAACCCTTCTTTATATATATTAACCTTAAAGAAAAGTGGTTTCTTTAAATTATAGTATTAAAGAAGTACCTTTATATATAAAAGGTTATATAAGTTTTTAAAGGCTATAGTTTCCTCTTTAATAGATTTAAAGGTTTTAAACTTTATTATTTATTTTTAAGCTTACTTTAAGGAGCTAAGTAGAATTTTATTCCTTTCCCTAACTTTTTATAAAAGATTCATCTTTTTATTTTAAAGAGGGTAAATAAAGATATTAAACTATAGTATATTAATGTAAAGGTAACCCGTTATTTTAATAAAGGTTTTAAGATTAGCTAGTATAGTTAGTATTTATAAGCGCTTAAGAGCCTTTACCTTATTATCTATATTAATAAAGCTATCTATATTAATAATAAACCTTAGTAGCTAAATAAAGGGATATTTAATAAAAGACTTATTAGCTAAGATATAAAAGCAAGCTTTATTAATAATATTAAAAACAATCTTAAGATAGCAAAGGTAGTCCTTAAAAGTATCTAAGAAAATTACAATATTGTTAATATAAACTTAAATAAAGTTATAGTTATAAAATAAGCGATTTATAAAGCGCTATATATATACTAATAAGTTCTTATATCTCTATATTATAATGTAGGATACCTCTACGCCTCTTTTTAAGATAATTACTATTTAGTTATAATAGTTTAAATACATTAAAAGCTAATTAAAAAAACCTATAGTGTTTAAAAGGGTTTTCCACTTCTTTCTATAGGCGTTATTTATAATATTACCTTAGTTGGGTAACAGGTAGATATTTAGCATTATTATATAGTTAACTAGTTATATATCTATAACCCTACGTACCTTTATTACTTTATTAGTTATTTATTAAATAATAAATCTTAGATATAGGTAAAAAGCCTTTTCTCTGCTGCTTAAAAACAATATTTTACTAACTTTATGCTTTTTATTTTAAATTTTATAGAATTTCTTATAACCCTTCTAGCTAAGGTTATAGACTTATAAGGGTTTAACCTTATTCTACTATTTAAGAATAAAGTTAATATATATCTTATCTTTATTAGCTATAGAAACTACCTCTTTATTTTAATAAATATTAAACTTATTAAAGAGTTTAATAAGTTAAGTAGCTATATTAGTGTTAAGGTTAGCTACTTTAATATTAAAGATATTATAAATAAATAGAATATTCTTAAAGTAAGAGATATTATATAATAGTATCCCTTTATTAATAGCTTTAAGGTTAAGGTTTTTATTGTTTTTAAGGAGTTTTATATCTTTAACTCTAAAGGCTGTAATATCTTTAAAATAGTTAAAAGTTAAGCTATTTAGAATAATAATATTATCTTTATAAAAAGCTATAAATCAGTAGATATTAGGGATAGTATAATAGAAACTAACTAAATTTACTGCTTTAAGGGTTCTTAGCTATTGTTTTATTCTAATATATAAAGGCTTATTAGTGTTATTATAAATAAGGAGTAGCTTCTCCTAACTCTATTAAATAAAAATATTAAAAATCTAACAGTGCCTTAAGTAAAAATAGTAAATATTAGTTTTCTATTTATTTTAAAGGTCTTTTCACTTAATTAATAGAATCTCTATAGAATATAGAGGGATTATTATAGTGTAGGCTACTATAACCCTTTAAATTAGTATTAAATACAGTATATAAAAGATTTATCCCTCTACTACTATACTATAAACTATATAAAAAGTTACACTAAAATTAATAAAATCGATTTATATACTGTAATTATATATAAATTTTATATTAATAAGCATTTAGAGTGTAAGGTTATTTATGACATTTATAGTAACTATAAAGTAGCTAGAAACCTAGGTGCCTCTTATAGTATTTAAAATATAAAAGTTAAAAGTTACTGTTTTAGTAATAGAGAATAAGGAATTTACGTTATTTACTGTTTTAAGGCTTTAAGCGCTCTATTTAATATTATAGCTATTTTACTTAAGCTATTCTTTATTCACTAAAATAGAGAAGGTTCTAGTATTTAAGTAGATTTTATATCCCTTACCTTTATTATTAAAATATACTAATATCTTAAGGTATATTAAGGCTTTTATTTTTCTATTAACTTTAAGCTGCTTTAAATAAATAACTGCCTTTATTACTTAGCTATTTATAATTCTACTACTAAGCTTTATAATTACTAAGGGTGCCCCAAGGTAGTTTATTATATTAATATAGGTAATATAGGTATTTATATAGTTATTATCTAGTTTTAAGGCTAATATAGGCGTTTTATTAAGTACTGCTATATTTATAATTACTAAGAGATTATAAGTTAGAAGGTTTAGCGCTTTAGTAATAATAATTAAAGGTATTTTATAATAGTGTACTAGGTTAGTAATAGTTAAGTATATATCTATAAAGTTTACTTTAATAAAATTAAACTATTTACTATTATCTTTATTAATAATTTCTCCTTCTTTTATAAAGTAGTACCTTAAGGCTTTAAGTTTAGCCTCTTTAGCTATAGAATTAAAACCCTTACTATTTATAATAAAATATATTAGTTTACTATTAGCTTTCTATTTTTAGTAAAACTTTAGGTTATATCTACTATTAAATTATAGTTTACTTAGGCCGGACTATAGTGGCTATAGGTTAAGGCTATTTATTCCTATCTCTTTTAAAGGGGGTCCCCTTAGGGTAGATAAGGTGCTTAGCTACTATTTATTTTAAGGGGGGCCACTGTTATTTAAATAGAGGCAGAAATGCCTCTTATATAAATAGTTATATAGAGGTATATATTAATATCCTTAATTTAAATAGTTATAATTTTATAAAGGATATTAAGTGCTATAGTATTCTTACTATTATAGGCTATATCTTTAGTTTTAAAAACTATTATTATATTATTATAGGCTAAAAGTTTATTCTTTTAGGTTACTTTTAGGATTTTATTAATTTTAGTAGATCTCTATATTATTATTAAGATATTCTAAATCCTTGTCCTTATTAAATACTTCTATAGCTAAGTTAGCGCTAATCTCTATTTTTATTTTCTTAGTCTTTCTATAGTTCTTAGCTTCTTAAAGTGTATTTTAAAAGTCATGTCTTTTATTATTAATAAAGTTAATATATATATTATATTAATTTATTTTTAGTAAAGAAGGGTAAAGTTATTAAAGTTCTATATATAACTTAAAGTAAAGTTAAACTAATAACTAAAAGTTATTAGATTTACTATTAGCCTATATATAATAGAAAACCTTTACTATAAAGTCTTTAAAGGATATAGTGTTAACTATATTATCCTTAAAGAATTTAACTTAATTAAGCTAAGCTATAGTATTTTAAACCTTAATACTAAACTCCTTTTAAACTATATAAAAAACTAAGTTTAAATTGCTAAAAATTATTATTTACTCTTAATTATTAAGATACTATTTATACTAAGTTAACGCTAGCCCTTAGAATAAATACTAAATTTAGCGTTAGATTTAATTTTAATAATTTAGAGTTATATAACTATAGTAGTCCTTTACTACTTAAATCTAAAGATCTATATTACTAAAAATAGCTACCTTTCCTTTATAGTAAATAGCCTTACTATTAATATCTTTAGAGTTAATCTTAAGGTTAAAGTACTTAATATCCCTTATTTTCTTTAAGGTATTAAGATATCTATTATAGGTATTAGATATTAAGGTAGAGGTTCTTTAATACCTAACTATTATAGCTAGTTCTTTTATAATTAAAAGCAGAGGCTAACTATAGTGTACTAATAGGCATTAAAAAGCTTGCTTATTAAAGCATTAACTTTATTCCTTAAGATATAGAATATATATATTAAGGTATTCTTAATTAAAGTCTACTATTAGTTAAAGGTTTAAGTAGGTCTCTTAATATTAAAAGGAAGACGCTAACCTTTTAGCGTTATTTATAGAAGCCTATTATAAAGGGTTTTCTTTATAGCTAGTTATTACCTTATTATAATAAATACCTAGTCCTTTCTAAAGGGGAGCGCTAGTTAGTAACAGTTCTGTAAATTAAGATTTAAGGTTTTATTAGCTTAATAAGTAAATATTCGCTAAAGTGTATTAGTTTTTAACTTAAAATTCCGCTATTATACGCTAGAAATTCTCTATTATATTAGCATTAGTTTATTTAATATAGAGGTTTTATTATTTAAATTTCTCTTTAAAAAAAGAAATTACCTTATTTTAAGAGATTTCTATAGAAGCTAGTTTTAGCTTAATAGATATTAAAGCCTTCTTCTAAGCCTAGCTAGTAAAGGCTAGTGTAAAATTAAAGGAAATTACTTAAGTATTTATATCTATATACCTTTCTTTAAAGGAAGAGCTATAGAGATTCTCTTTTAGTAAAAGTAAGTTAAATCTTAAGGTCTTTAGCGGTCCCCTCTTATTAATATTATAGTTATTCTCTATTAATACATTTTTTTATTTAATTTAAAAGGTTTCTATAAAAAAGGGGGTGCTTAGCCTACTAATAAAGAAAGAGGTTTATAAAGAGTTTAAAGGACTATTTTTTAGTTTAAAGAGATTTAGAAGTCTAAACTTTTTTACTTAGTTTATTATTCTTTTTATAGCTTTTAATTCTTTATTAATAAAAGGGCTATTTATAGGATTTTAATAGTAAGGTTAATTAACTTAAATAGGTTTAAGCTAAATCTATAGCTTACTATTTATAAATTAATATTTTATAAAAGTTTTAAGGTTTTTAGTGTCTTTTTAAAAGATAAAAGGTTTCTTATAATATTAAAACTTTAGAAAATCTTTATAGAATGCTTAGAGTTAATATACTTATTAGATTTAGTTTTAAGTAATTAAAGAGAGGCTTAGAGTTGCTAGCTTAACGTCTTAAGCCTATTAGTCTTCTTTAGTTATTAATATATAAGTAGTTAGCTTTTATATTTATAATTTAGTGTATATAAAAGAAATAGTAATTACTACTACCTATTATATACTAGATATAGTATATAAAGTGTAGGTATTTATAATTTATAAAATACGTTATAAACAATTGTAAGAGGAATTATAAAAGAGAACACATATAAGTTATAAATAGGTGCACAGTTATATATAGTAATGAAGTTGTCTTTCTACTTGTGTTATTGGGAATCCTCCTTTTATATAAGGAATTCCGTCCCGTAACATAAGCATTCTTAAAGCCTTAAATTAGATTATTAAGGCTTATTTTTATTAATTATAGTTTTCTAGCCCCTTTAGCTTTATAGCCTTTAGAAAGCTATAAACCCTTTTATTAAATTCCTTAATAATAGAGTTATTATAGAAATTTAGTATATTAAAAGCCTTATTTTAGCTTATACTCCTACTAGAATTAGGATCTTTTAATAGTGTATTTACTAGCTTATTTACTAAGTTATTAACTATAGTTATAGCTAAATCTTTTAATTTTTATAGAATATTAAAGATATTATTATTCTAAGCAGTAATTTGTTAGTTTATAGAATTAACCTAAACCTACTCTTAGCTCTTAGCCTAAGGCCCTAAGTTTATAGAGTCTATAGCTACTAAATTATAGAGGAAGGAAAGCTTTATAAAGTAGAAATTTACAGAAAAAATGCCTATAAAAGCTTTTATTTATAGGTTTTAGCCTTTAAAAATAGGAATGTTTCTAAGGCCTTTATAGAAGGAAAGCTTCTATAGTATTTCCTTTTTATAAACGGGAATACTTCTATACTCTTTTTATAGAAATAGGAATTTTCTATATATTTTCTTATTATAAAAGAAGGAATGCTTCTATAATTTTTTATTATTATTTATTTACGCTAGCTAGGCTGTTTCTAGCCTAGTATTTAGTACCTCTACTGCTTAATTTATATAGAAAAAACCTTAGAGTAGGGAGGAAAACCTATATACTACTATAGAGTAACTACCTTAAGGCTAGTGTAGCCTTAAGTAGTTATTTACTATAGAAGTTAGTATATAGCTAGCTTATTTTAGCTAGCGTTATTAGAGAGTGTATAGTGTAGTTAATAATGCTAAAATAGTATAGTAAAGGGTTAAGGGTTTAGTAATAATAGTATAGTATAGCGTTAGGGGGGGTGGTGTATTGCCTTTAGTGCTTAAGTTAAACCCTAACCTAGTGCTGCTTTATATTTAGTAGGTCGCTACCTTAACGCTAAAAGTTAACCACTAGCTTCTATAGGGGTTTATATAACGCTGTAGAGGCTATATAGTTTAGCAGCTAGCTACCTGCTAGCTACTATAGAGGGGGGGGAGGGGGGTCTCTTAGCTATAAAGAGGGCTTCCCTTAACCTACCTAACCTCTTCTCTTTTTTCTTCCTTTATTATTAAAATCTATAAGTATCCCCCTTTCTCTTTACTATAGTGTTTTTATACTAATACTAAACTTAGTTTAATTATATTATATTAAAGAAAATACTACTAAATCTAACTATTAAGAAAGGTATAAGTAGTTATTCTTTATTTAACTTAGTTCTATAGCTAATCTACACTTAGTTTAAAGAGCTATATAACCCCCCTTACTTACCTTATTTAATGTTAGGTGTCAATAAGGTGGCTAGGCAAAGGCGATATAGGGACTAGTATATTAACTAAAGCTTACTTCTTTTAAGTCTTTTCCCCTTATATACGCGCCACTTAGGGTTTATATACTAAGTATATAACTAAGTACTAGCAATAAAGAGTCGCTATAAGCTAGTCTTATAAGCTCTTTATAATTGCCCCCCTCTTTATACTAATGTTCTAGCAGCTTTTACTTTAGTTATTGCTTACCTTATAACTTAGTGGTAATAAGCTCTTATTATGTTATTAAATAACAATGCTATTTATATATATAGTAAGGCGTAATTGCCCTACCTTTTTAAGAGTAGGTTACTCACTATTCCTTACCTTTTTTATTATTTCTATAACAACCTAAACAATTATTATTTAAAGTTATACTATTAGTAAATAAATAATACATATATTAAATCACCTATAGGTAGGTTATAACTTTATAAACGCTACCCTCTTAGCTATTTCTTGCTCTTATAATATTATTATTTCTATATCTTATTTCCTATTCTTTTTTCTTCTTTTAAATTATATATCTTTATCTCTTTACTAACTTTTCTTTATTATAAAGCTTATAGTTATTAAGCTTTCTTATTATACTTATATATATTATATATATATAAGTTACAATAAATATAAAGCTAATTTACCCTTTAAGCCCACCTTTATAGTAATTCGCTATATATACCTATATAAACCATTTTAAGGCAGGAAGTATAAGGTGTTATATTATTATATATAATGTAATAAGCGTAATAACTTATACTTTAAGGTACGTCTTCTTATTTTAGATTTTTTAGGTTTTTACTAATAATTCCTTAGGTACTTGCTATAATATAGGGGTCTTAGGACAACCTTTTATTTATTTATAGGTAGCTTAAAATATTTATAAATACTAAGTAAGATAAGCCTATAATAATTATAGACAATAATAGCAATAAGGCTAACGATTTTTTTATTTTTAAAAAGGATATATAAAAGTCTTTTACTTACCTCTTACTTATACTTCTATATAGTTTTAACTATATTAAGTAGGCTTATTAGTCTACTTATAGCCTTATTAAGGCTAAGAAGAGTATTTATATATAATAAAACGCTTTTCTTTTTCTTAGTTTTTACTAATAATTTATAGCCTATATATATTACCTTTAAGCAATTTATCTTAAACTATGAATTAGTTTAAATTATATAATACCTAGCTCTTTAGTTAGAAATTGTAAGTCTCTCTATTTATTTTTATTAATATACCACTAACTTTATTAACTAAACTATAATATTAAGTTTAATAATTAAAAGCGTTATTTACTGCTTTGCCTCTGCCTTAGGGAGGCTAGATACACTATATAGGTAGTAATAATTTACTAGGTTTTCTTTTACACTAAAGAGGCGCTTAAAGCGAATAGTTAAGGTTTAATTTAGATACCTAGGGAAGGAATAATAAGTTATTATACCTTTTAGGATATACTAGAATTATTCCCTATTAGTCTCCCCCCTATTTAGGTAGTAGTTTAGCTATATATTACCTATTTATTTATTTTTAGTTTTTTTTTAATAGATATAGGAATCCTATTTTTCTTTTTATATTTTAGCCGGTCTTTGCTATTTTATAGCTATACCTTTAGTTTTATCTTAGTTTTTCTATAATATACTATAATAAGTATAGGCACACTAATGTCTTCTTTTATTATTTATTAATTATATTTACTAAGCTATCCTTTTTATTTTATAAAGTAATAGGTATCCTTTTATATAGTCTTTTTATTATAGATTTCTTCTACTTTATATTCTTTATTTTCTTCCTTTAAATCTAAAATTATTAATTTCTTCTTATAGTTACTCTACCCTTTCTATAGTTTTAGGAGGCTAATATAGAATATATTATAAAGTTATTTATATTTCTTTAGTAGTTCTAAACAATATACCTACTTTTCTATTATATTTAGAATTTAAAATAGTTTTAAATACCTAAGGTTTAGCTTCTTCTTTATATTCTTAGTTTTAATATTCTTTATAAATAGTAAAACTATTTCTTTTTTAGTAAAGGTTTTTTTTTAATATCCTTTATTATAATATTTCACTTATATTTCTATTACTTTTCCCTATACTTTTATTAATTCTTTTTAAATCTTATATAGTTTTTATACTTTTACTTTTACTTTTAATACCTCTTCTTTTAAATTATTATCTTTAATAGCTAAATAAAACTTAAGGTAGTAACTAAAGAGTATATAGTTTAGTATATATTTTATTATATAATTAACTATATTATTATAGGTAAACTATACTTATAGTAGGAGTGTAGGCTAAATTAGCTAATATTTCCCTATAAAGTATTATAAATAGTATTTAAAGACTTAATTAATCTATTTTATTTACCTATTAGTTTATAAATAAAACGCTATAAATAGTCTTCTCTTTATCTTTAAATAGTAGTAAAGATTACTTTAGAATACATTAGTAAATACTAACTCTCTATTAGATATTACCCCTTTTATAGTGCTAAATTAAAGCTCTATTTCCTTATAATATATCTTAGCTAATTCTGCTGTATTAAGTGTAGTTATAATTAGTAAAAACACTATATATTTAATATATTAATCTATAATTACTAATATTACATCTACTTATCTATTATTATTATATACCTTTAGTAGCTTAGTAATAAAGTTTATAAAAACTTTAACCTAAGGTTACTAAGGGGTTAGTAGGGATTCTAACTATCTATATAGTTAATGCTATTAAGCTATAACTCTTTAATATATTCTATAGCTTAAAATATATTTTAATATTATTTATTTTATTATTAGCTAATAGAAGACTTAATATAAAAGCTTAATAGTTCTATTTATTCTAAAATAACTAGCTAAGGGATTGTTATAATATAGCTATAAAAGCTTTTACTATAAGATAAGCTTCTAAGGAATAACTACTTAGTCTTTATATAGTAAAAGGCTGCTTATATTACATTACTATACCCTTGCCTTTTCCCTTAAATTTACTTTAGCTATACCTTTAGTAATTTCTTTAAGGTTTAGGTCTTACTTTTAGGCTTTTTATAGTACTTCTACTAAGGATTTATAAATCTCTATTATATAGAGGTTAAATAACTTAATAGCCTTTTATACCTTTTATATATTAATATACTAAATATAGGTAACTTTATTTTTAAAATTACTTAGTTCTACCTATAGTTTAGCTAGTGTTTTAGTAACTACTTTAGCTACTTAAGTAATAAAGTAAAGCTTATACCCTTTATTAGCTAGAACTAATTATATCTTTAAAGGCATCTTACTAAGCTATTGCCTCTCTATAAATAAATCTTTATTTATAGTACTTAGTACTATTTATCTTTATAGCTTAGGAATTATTTCCTTATTACTTAGCCTATTGCTTTTATAATTAAGCCTTTTTAATAAAGTATTAATAGAGTTACTCTTCCTTATTTAGTGCTTTATTATAAAGTTAAATAAACTTAGAAATATACACTATCTTGCCTACTGCCTATTAAGTCTTCTTTATATTATAAATAATTATAAGTTATAGTAGTTTAATAATACTTCTACTAAATTATTTATCCCTTTTAAGTAGTATTACTAGTGTTTAAATAACTTAACTATTATAAAGAGTTCTTAGTTAACTATTCTATAATTTCGCTTAGTATTTATAAACTTATAAGACTAAAACGCAATAAGGTAATATCGCCCTTTATTATTTAATTATAATATAATGCTAGCTATTATAAATATTAAAGCGTTTATTTTAATTTAAATAAGTTAGTTTAGTTAGTAGTATTAGAGTAAAGGCGCTTCCTAAAAGGCTGCTTTTAGCTAGTTAAACGCTATACATTTCTTTTCTTTAAATAAGAATTTCCTAGTTAATATTCCTTTCTAGCTACCCTTTATTAATATATTTAAGGGTACTATAATTATAAAGTAGTGGTGTATAAATTATTAGTAGAAATTATAGAATCTTAGGAATACTTATATATCTTAATACCTTTATAGTTCCTACTAGTTTATAATAGTTTTTACTTACTATTTATTTATTGCTATTTTATTAATAAATAGAATAAATTTAAGGAATTCCACTAAGTCTTAGTAAAAGGTATACTTAAAAGGTTTTATATATAATTCCGCCGCTTTTATTTATTTAAAGACTTAATAAATATAGCTAGTATATTTCTTCCTTATCTTTAAAAAGATAAGGATATTATTTAAATATACTATATAAATAGTATTAATTAAGCCCCTTAAGGCTTAGTAAATATAGCTTTAAAAAGTAGCTAGTGCGTTAATAAGTTTAAATAGTATAACTAAGTATTTATAGTAACTATATTAAGTGTAAAACGCTAGCTTTTATTTATCTCCTTCTTTAATATAAATCTAGTAGTATATATCTTTATTATTAATTTTAGTAAAAAACCTAGCCCTTTAATAGTAATTTAGGATTTTTAATATAAAGGGTAATATATAGTAATTCTTAAGTGTAATTTTATTAATACCTTTATAATTTATATATAGTTAAAGGGTGCTATCCTTTTTAAGTATAAAGAGTATAAAGGCATTAATAGGGCTTTTTAAAGGTCTTATTTATTTATTTACTAGGTTTTCCTTAAGGTATTTTTATAGACTTTTAAGTTTATTTAAGGATAGAGAGTATATAAGTCTATAAAGGGGTAAAGTGTTAGGTAAAAGGTTAATTAAATAGTCTATATCTTTAGTAGGTAGAAGTATATTAGTTTTATTAAAAGTAAATATATTTATAAAAGCTTTAAGTTTTAAAGGGATACTTAAGGTAGTTCTTTAAAGGTTTGCTACTCTTTTATCCTTTACTTTAATATATTAGTTATTTAAAAGGCTTTGTAGCGCGTAAATAACTACTTTATTTTTATACTTTTTAGTGAATTAGTAAGGAGTTAAAAACAATATATTAGTGTGTTATATTTTAAACCACTATTCTCTATTATATATAGATAGATAAATATATTTTTTTACTAAGGTATATATTTTAATTAATATAGGACTTCTCTAAGGGTTTAGTTTGTAATTAACAGCTATATATAATAGCTCTAAATTTCTAGATATACCTTTTAAATTAGTAATATTAATTAATACCTAATATACTCTATATTTAGGGACTTAAAGGTCTCTAACTACTTAGAGTTTAAAGGCTATTAGCTAGGTCTTTATTAAGCCTTAAGCTATTATAAATTCTAGGCTAATAATATTAATATTAAAATAAGTATTAAAATCTATAAGGATATAGGTAGTGTTTTTATTCTAAATTATAGTATAAGTATAGAAATATTACCTAATTTAGACTTATTCTTTAATAGAGATAAGGGCAGCTACCCTTACTAATTATTATTTTCTAAAGCATTAAGGTTAGCCTTCGCTAGTTTATTATAGTTATACTAAATATACTCTATTTCTTTATAGTTATAGTATTTATATTTACCCTTTATCTTATTATTATTAGCTTTAGTTACTAGACCTATAATAGTTAATTACTAATAGTTTATAAAGGAAGGGGAGGATTAGTTTTATTAAAATTTAGTAAGTCTTTTATAGAGAGTATTTGTTTTTCTTTTAGGCTTTATTAATATTATATCCTAAAATTACTAAGTAATTTAAACCACTTCCTTTTAGATTTTCTCTATAATAAATATATATAAGTTAATATAATTTTAGAGTTTTAGTTATAACTTTATAAAGAGTAAAAAGGCTTTAGCTTTTTTATTAGCTCTCTTTAAATATTTCTTTAATAAATTAAAGTAAATACTAAAATTAATAGAGCTTTAGCTATCTCTTTATTTAGCATTCTTTATTATAATAGTAATTTAAGCCTCTTAGTTAATAGAGTCTTTAAGTAATATTAAAGTCTATTTTTAGAACTCTACCTAATTATCCTTAAGTTTAATGTAACGCTTATTTAGCTATTTATTAAAAAATTAGTTCTATTTTACTCTATAAAATTAGTATATATAGTTAAAAGTAAAGAGTATTTTTAAATAATCTTAATAAAACTTATGTCTTACCCTATTAAAGGTATAGTTTAGGTTATTAATTTAGATTTTATATTTCTAAAGATTAGTAAAGTATATAAATAAATTAATGTTTTTAACTTTAACTTCTCTTTAGCTATTATTAAATAAATCTTTATAAAAGTAGTAATATTTTACGTTAGGTTTATTATTAATTCTTTATTCTAAGGCTTAAAGGAGTTTTTATTTTTTTTTCTATAGTCTCTTTAGCTTTTTTAACTAAAAGATTCGCTTTTTAATTACCTTAGCTTTCTTATAAAGGCTTTAAGTGCTTAGGTTTACCCCTTTTAATATAAAGGTATTAGTAGTTTAAGCGCTACTTTATAAACCTTTTATAGATTAATAAAGTATTAATAGAGAGTTAAAGGATAATAATTCTTTATAAGAAATTATAGTAAGTTATTTAGTTTAAAGTATTATATTATCTTTAAGTAGCCTATAAAGAAGCTTTAGAATTATTAAGTGTTAATAAAGTAGCTAAGTAAAGGCAATATAGAGACTAATATATTAACTAAAGCTTACTTCTTTTAAGTCTTTTCCCCTTATATACGCGCTACTTAGGGTTTATATGCTAAGTGTGTAACTAAGCACTGGCGACGAGGAGTCGCTGCAGGCTAGTCTTATGAGCTCCTTACATTTAACTAAGGTAAAAGATATTATAAAACAGTATTATAATTTTATTAGTAAATATCTATACTAATGCTAGCCCTACCTTAACGCTAAGCCGCTATATATTTAATTAAATAATAGCAATATTTATTTTAAGTGTTTAAAGTAGAAAAAAGTTTATAAAAAGGTAGGTCTCCTTTAATATAGTTTTAATATAGTACTTAATTAATGCTATAAATTAATCTAAATATTATAGCCTATAAAGAGGCTATTTAAAAAGTAATAAATATATAGGATCTCTATACCTTTAAAGAGGCTATTAATATAAGTCTATTTTAATTTTACATTAGCGCTGCTGTAGTAGTAATAATATATATAGAATAATAAATATAAAGCTGCTTAAAATATAGCGATATATCTTATTTAATAGTATAATAAAGAGGTAAACGGGAAATAGAGTAGGGCTAAGTTAGCCTTATTTTAGAATAAAATAATACTATAGGTGTAGTGTATTACTAATGCCTTAAAGAACTAAAATAATATTTTATAGAAGGTATATAGCTTTATTATAGTTTTATAGTAGGATTAAAGTAGAGGGGAAGGGGGTAATAAAGAGGATAAAGAAATAGATAATAATAGTAGAGAGAAGTAGTAGTAGGTTTAAGGCAGGGCTAATATAAAGGTATAGCCTTTAGGTTTTTTTTAAAAAAAAAAAATAAAGATAGCGGTTTAGTTTTATAATGTACTTAGCTTAGCCTTACGCTAAGTTTAGCTTTAATATATACCTCTATTATATATTTCCCTCTCTTCCCCTTACCTCTTTAAAGCCTTACTTACTAACTTATATCTTTCTTTTTTAAAGCCTTACTTATAGGCTATATCTTTCTTCTTTAAAGTCTTACTATAGTTTTATATTATTTTTAGTGTAAATTAGCCTTAAAGGCATACCTCTTTTTTCTTTAAAGCCTTACTTATTAGCTTATATCTTTCCTCCTTAAAGCCTTACTTATAAGTTATAACTTTCTTCTTTAAAGCCTTACTATAGTTTTATATTATTTTTAGTGTAAATTAGCCTTAGAGATATACCTCTTTTTTCTTTAAAGCCTTATTTATTAGCTTATATCTTTCCTCTTTAAAGCTTTATTTATAAGTTATATCTTTCTTCTTTAAAGCTTTATTTATTAATTATATCTTTCCTCTTTAAAGCTTAGTAGGGATATATAGCAGTTATAGTATAATATTAAAGAGGCCTTACCTTTTTAAAGGTTTTAGTTCTATTATCTTTATAAGTAATAAGCTAAGGTAAATTAAGGTAGTTTTTATATATTAATAAACTATTTTATAAAGAATATAGCTAGCTTATTAAAGTTAAGTATAATATATATATTACAGTGGTTATAGAGCGGAAATAGCTTAATATTAATTAGCTATATATAATTATAAACTAAGTATAATAGTAGGAGGTAGTAGTGGTTCTTAAGGTTAGTTTAGTATTAGTAAATTAAGGAATCTATATTAAGGATATATTAAAAGAAGAGGAATGTATTTAAGCTAATCTTTTTTATTTATATCTATATTAAAGTAGTAGATTTATACTTAGCTTGCCCTTTATAAAGCTAAATAACTTTTAAAATAAATATAAAGTAGGGCTTATACTTAGCTACTATATATCCTAGCTAAGACTAATATACCTCTACTATAGTATATTTATAGTACTAATAGTCCTTTTATTTTAGAACTAAAGCTTTAGTTAGTAAGGGTTTTATAGGGTAGTTATATAGTTAGTTTATAAATAGTATATATTTAAAGTAATTATCTACTTAAAGTAAGTAGCTTTAGTAATAGTGGAAATAGTAGCGGAGTTAGTTTACTACTATTATATAAGTAGTGTATATCTTATCTACTATTTTATTTCTTTTAATTCTTTTATAAAAGCTAAGGGATTAAAAGTTTAAATACAGGTTAATTAAGGCTACTGCTGCCTTAGTTTTAATAAAGAACTAAGGTATAGCTTTAAATACTTTAATAACTACTTTAAGGTATTTTAATTATTTAAAAATAAATACCTTAGTAATGCCTTTTACTTTATTATTAATTTCTATAAGGGTATAGTATAACACTATATTATATATAACTATACTTTAAATTACCTATATATAAAGGAGGTAGGTATTAATAAATAAGTAACCCTATATAGATACTATTAGCGTTATAAATATAAGTTATTACTACTTTAATTTTACCTTAACCCTCTTTTAGTGTATTTATTAGTATAGCTTTTAGTGGATTTAAACTCTAAAAAACTAAGTTAATTAAATAAGTTATATTATAGTAGTGCTAAGTTAGACTAGCGTTGTAATTATAGTATACTTTTAGGTAAAATAGACTAGTTTACTCTTTTAAAAATAGAAATTAAAGCTAAACTTTAGGGATTACTTTTAATAGATACTCTATATATTATTAAGTTATTTCTATATCTCCTTTACTATATATTTATAAGTAAGGATATTTATATTATTAAAGAAGCTAAGGATAAGTGTAAATTATATAGCTTAAAGCTTTTAATATAAAAATATAATATAAAGTAAAAAGAGAATAGAAGAGATTAAAAACCTCTATAGAACCTTAGTAGTAATAAATAGGGCTTTTATTAATTAATTATTAAAGAAGAGGTAAGTAATATAGTTAATAGTAAAGGTTTAAGTCTATACTATTATCTAAGTAGGTATACTAAATAATAAAAGAATATAGAAGAGTTAGTAGTGGTAAATAGTGTTAAAGGCTATAAATATATTAAGTTAAAGTAATAATATAATTCCGCTATAGTGCTACGCTGTTTTTACTAATTTTATAAGAATATTAAAGGTAACTTCTATAGAGCAATTAGCTTTATTCCCTATTTAGAGGTCTAAAAGCACGCCTCTTAACTTAGCTATAATAGTAAGCTAGAATGCTACTACTGTTTTTAATATTTTACTAACTACATTAAAGAGTAAGATTAAGCACTACACTTTAGCTTATTATTATTTAGCTAGTATTTTTCCTAGCTTATAGAGAATAATAACTTTAGCCCTTTAATATAGTTCTAAATAGTATTTAATATAGTAGCACTTATTTAATAAATAGGCTAGTGTTTTTATAAAGGATTTTCTATAAGCTTTAAAGAACCTAGCTAAAAGGTTATTAATTTTTAGTGCTTTTTAATTAATAAGGCCTTTAATAACGCTATAGATCTTATTAATATTAAAGCGGTCTTTTAGTACAAATATTGCGTTATTAAGCTAGGAGTTAAAATTATTAAAGATATTAATAAGTTAAGCTATAGAAAAAAGGAAGAAGCGTTTTATAAAGATAGTCACTTTATTTTAGTAAAAGGAGGCGGTAGTAGTGTTTAAGCTATCCCCTTAAAGGAGGTTAAGTATATATTATTGTTTTAAAGGGAGTTTACTTTAAAGCTATATTTAGTATTTAAGTTTCTAAAGGTTGCTTTAATAGGTAGAAGTAATATAGACTATAGTATATTAAGAACTACACTATTCTTTATAAATAACCTAAGATTGCGTCTAAGCTACCTTAGTTATAAGTCACTAATTAGCTTTAGTTTATAATAACTGCTATTATTATAGCGCTCTTTTTATATTTTATATTACCTACTTTATTTTATAGTTCTACTATAGATTTAGTTTAAGGCTGCCTTAAGGTCTATATAAAACCGCTACTTATACTATTATTTAAAGCTTACCTATAATCTATTTAGTATATATATTAATTTTATATAGTGTTAAAAGTAGGTCTTTAGTGTTATTAGTTTAAAACTATACCGCTGCTTTAGCTATAACTAGTTCCTAGTCTATTCTTAGCTATTTAAATATATAGCTATAGTTAGGCCTTTTACTAATAGCAGTGTTAATTTATATAATTTATAGAATATAGTTAGATTTAATAAGGTTAAGGCCCCTTAGGTATTTAATAATTATATTAAGGGTAGCTTAAGTGTAGTTAATAGTACTACTATATTTACTATAAAAGAACTATATAACCTTACTTTATAGCGTAGTAAGTTTAAATTACTATTACTCTATTATTAATAGAAGGAGTTTACTACTTAATAATATTCTATTATAATAGTTTTATAAAGGGTAGTGTTAATTAAAGTTACTAATAAATACGCTTTAAGGTTATAGTATAGCTACTATAAATTTAGTAAAGGGTATAGTTTAGCTTAGTTTATATATTAAAGAGTATATTAAGTATATATTATAGCCTACTATATTAATTATATATTAATTAATGCTATTATAAGTTAATTATAATATAGTTCTATATTAATAATAAATATATAATATAGTTTATTCTCTTTAAGCAGTAAGTTAGTAGTAGCTAAAGCTTAGGTTAAAGGGGTATTTATTAGTTATATTTAATTTCTATATTATACTTATATTAGTTTTAATATAGGTTTTTAGCGTTAAGTGTATAAAATAGGTTTTCTTCTATATATTTTAATATATAACTTTAGTTATATATATTAAAGAAACTATTAAATTGATATTTATATATTTAAATTTATACTAAAGATAGGTTATTAGCTAAGGAAGGCCTTTATAGTGCTTTATTAAGTTAATATTAATTAGGAGTTAAGTAAGTAGGTTTAGGGTTAGTTAATACGTTTCTATAGTAATGCCTTTTATAATAAAGGGTTGCTAGCATTATAGTAGTAGTTATATAAAGTAACCTCTAGCTATTTATCTCTTTTTAGTATTAAGGGAGAGGCAGTAAAGGCCTAAGGCTAGCTTAAATATATATTATAAGTATAATACCACTGCTTATTAATAATGTTATATTATTATAACTATATAGAGTACTATTCTATATAGTTTATATAGCGTTTCTATATTATCTTTATTAAGGCTAGGTAAGCTAACTCTTTAGCTTTATAACGCCTAATACTATAATAGCTATAGTATAGTACTATATTATAGTGCACTATAATATACCTAAATTAAAAGTAGCTATAGCATTAATAAGGGTAAAGGGTATTATTATATAGCTTAGCCTTAAATATTTCTACTTTATAAATAACTCTAAAGTAGTATAAATAGTTAGCTACTTTAATTCTATTAATTTTAATAATTTAAGGGGACTTAGTAGAGGTTATATAGGGTTTCTATATCTATATCTATATTAGTTTTAAGCTATTATCCTTTATAAGGTTTTATAAGATTTTATTTATTACTTAGTTCTTAAAGTATTAAATAAAGAAGCCTTTAATAATAACGCTAAAAAGGCAATAGTTAAGCATTACTTCTAGTCTAAATATAGTTTAAATCTAAATTATATCTTTAATATAAAGTTTTACTATATTATAAAATATAACTATAGTATTACTACTATAAAGTTAATATACTACTACTATAGTATTAGTTTCTATAATATAGTTAATAGCTTTAATAATATCTTTAAGGGATTTATTTTAAATTACTTTAAAGATAAAGAAACCTTTAATAATAGTTTTATAATAAATTTAAAGTAATACTACTATAGTAGTAGTAAAGGCTAAGGCAATAAATATAGCTATACCTTATATTATAATACTTACTTAACTTAGTTCTATAGTAAAGCTACTATTAATTACTTTTTTAACTGCCTATTTAATAGTTTATTTAAGGTTTTAAATAGTAATTATATTTAAAGGGGAGGGGGAAGCCTTTAAAGTAGTAGGTATAAAGGCTTTATATTAGCTATATATTATAGCTATATTATCTATATAGAGAATAATATTTTACACACTCTTTAGTATTAATACTAAGATAAGTCTTACTAATTCTTTATATTTAACCTTAAAATAATTTAATATTAGCTTACTTACTAAAGGTAATATAGATTTAACTTATAGTTCTATTATAAATTTACCTTAGCTTATATTAAGGTAGTATTAACTATAGGTAAGGCTACTGTAATTTCTATTATTAATATTTATTAATATCTTAGCACCTATTATATTTATACTCTAGCATTAATACGCTATTAAGGAGAGAGGTAAATAAGTATAAGAAATCGTTTTCTGCCCTTTTTAAGCGGTTTAGAGTTAATTCTACGTCGCTATAGCGGTGCGGGCGAAATCGCGAAAGTTTTTTATAATTTTTTATAAAAGTAGGAATGCTTCTATAATTTATAGATTCTATTTTTATAGAAGTAAAATTTCTTCTATACTATATTTCTCTCTATTATATAGAAGAGAAGACTTTTTTTAGTAAATTTATTCTATTTTTATAAAAAGAATAATAGCTTTTAAGTCTTTCTTTAGGTTTATACCTTAATATAAAAAATTTAAATAATTTCTAGTGAATTTTCTTATTATTTTATAAAATTTAGTAAATTTTTTAGTACTTAAAAAGTGCCTTTAAGCTTATAACCTTTTAAAAATAAAGGGTTTATAGAGGCTTTTACCCTTTAAAATACTAAGGTAGTAAGGCTTAATAAGCTAGCGGTTAAAAGGTCTTTATAGCGCTATAGCGGCTACTATAGGCTTTATTTTTATATTAAAAGCTTAATATACGCTTTTTAATATATTAAATACACTAAATTTTAGCTTATAAAATATAAGTAAATTTTCTTAGATTTTATTTAATTTATTTAATATTATAGGTAGTAGGTTTAAAATTAATAGTTTATATAATTATAGGTAGCTATAAGGAGATAAGTGTTTTTCCTTATATACTTACTAAGCTTATTAATAGATTTATATAGCTAGTAAAGACTTATAAGCTACTTTTTATTTTCTATAAAATTTATTTATATAGGAAAATAAAAAAATAGACTTATAGCTATATAACTAACCTATTAATATATATATTAAAAATTTACTTAGTAAAAATTTATATATAGAAAAATTTTAAAAATCTAAAAATTAAGAATATTATATAGAAAAATTCCCTTTACTTTAATAATAATAAAAATCTTTATATTTCCTTTTTATAACCTTTAGTCTTTATATAATTTAATTTTAAAGACCTTTTATTTTCTTTTTTAAAGTAGCTTATAAGTTATATAACTTAAGGCCTTATAACTATTAAGTAATGTAGCTTAAATCTTTAATTAAAATTTAGCTAATATACTTTATTACTATAAAAATTAGTTATTAAAGCTAATAGTTTATTAGCTTTTTAATTAAGTATATATTAGCTATTAAAGCGTGTAATTAAGGGCAAAAAGGCTATAAAAGTGGGGCGCTTATAGCTATAAGCTCTTAGCTAAAATATCTATTTTTACGCTTACTATACACGCGTATATACGTGTGTTACGCGCACCGCCGCCGGCTTTTAACCTAAAGACCCCCTATAAAGGTCTCTATAGAGGTTAAGGTTAGGGTTGTTATAAGGCCTGTTGAAAGTCCTTATAGTGGATGAGGTCTCCTGAAAATAGCTGTTATTTTCAATATAGTTAATAGCTTATATAATCTTTTTAAAGAAATAAGGTTTTACTACTTTATTAATAAAAGAACCTTTAATTAAAGCCTTATAATAAACCTAAAGTAAAACTGCTAAAGTAACTAAAAGGTATACTATAATATAGCTTTAAAGGGTATTTAATACTACTTTAATAATAATAAATGCCTATATTATACCTTAATTAAGTTTAGGTTAAAGGGCTTTTTTAACTATTTATTTAACTATTTCTTTAAGGTTCTTTATTATAACTATAGTAGTATTATTATTATTAACTAAGGGGGTACTATATTAAATATAGGTTATTTTTATATTAATAATTTAAAGGATAATATTTTATACTTTCTTTAGTAATACTATTAAAATAAGCTTGGTAATTTTATTATATTCTTTATATAGATAAATTAATATTTTATTTTAAACAACTATAGGCTTAGGTTTAACTTAAAGGCTATTTATAAAGCTACTTTATTCTATAAAGGGGTAGTAGTAACTCTATATAAGGCTATAGTTACTGCTATTTATATCTATAAAAATTATACTATTTACTATATTTATACTTTAGGCTTAATATACTATTAAAGAGGGGGGTAAATAGACTTAATAATTCTTTTTATTAACTTTTTAAGAGGATTAGAGTCGTTTCTGCAGCGCTATAGTGGTGCAGGCAAATTTGCAAAAAGTTTTTCCTTCTATGTGTTTAAATAGTTTATTAAATAAAAATAATAGCTTATAAATAAAGCTTTATATATATTTAAGCCTATATAATAAAAGAATAATTTATATAAAAGGTATATAAGAAGTAAATTAACTTTAACTTAACTTTTAAATATTTTTAATATAATAGTTTTATTATTTTAATTAATTATTAAAGTAAAGTTTATACTTTTAATAAAATAAAAAAAGGCTTTTTTTTATTAATAATAATAAAAAAAATAAAATAATTAATAAAAAATAAAATAAAAAAAGAGAAAAGTTAGCTTAATAACTTTAATAAGCTAATTACATTAATTAAGTTTAAGTAAATTAAATTATAGGCTTAAAAGGTAAAATATAAAATAATATATATAATATATTAATTAAAGTAGTAAAGAATATTAAATTATGTTAAGTAATACATATAATTACTATTAATTTCCTACCTTTTTTATAAAAAAGAAAGGTTTAGTAATATAATATTTTTATTTTTATATTTATTTTTAATATTTATATATTAGTTATTTTAATCAAACTTTCTATAGTTAAAATATAAAGTAATATTTATAAATATATTTATAATTAAATAAAGTAAAATAAAAAAAGGTTAAATTTTATAAAAAAAGAGCTTAATATTATAGAGAAAAGATTAATAGTTAATAAATAACCTTTAAAAAGAAGAAGGCTTAATAAAAGCTATTAATACCTACTATATTTAAATTATTTAATAAAATTAAAAACTTAAAATTAAGTAAATAAACTATTTAATTAAAAGAGAATTAATTTATTAGTTTAAATTAAAATTTATTTAATATTTTATTTTCTTTAACCTTTAATTATATTAAATTATAGCTATAGTAAAGTTAATGACTATTTTAAAGAGGTATTAAATTAAGCTAAAGGGTTACTAAAAATATAAAAAGGGATATAGTTAAAAATTAAGTTAATATAACTATAAAGGAAAAAAAAGGCCTTTAATATAATATTAATTAATTAATTAAAAGGTATAAAGAGGTTTTCTCTTTTTAAATAGCTAAGATTATAATAGCTATGATTATAAATTATTATATATATCTATTTTAATTAATTAATTAATTTAAGCTTAGTTATTACTATAATATTCCCTTTAATATAAAAACACTAAGTTTAATTTATTATAATACCTTTACTTTTCTTAATATTTTTAACTTTAAACTATTTAATTAATTTAGTATTTTACTAATAAAACTAAGCTTAATTATTTTAATAGTATAGTTATAATCATAGCATTTTTTATAATACTTTTAATTTATTAAGGCATATAGCCTGCTTATATATATACTGTTCTTCTTCAAGGCTAACTCAATATTACTTTATATTATACTATCTCCTTAGTGTCTACAAGGCTACATTTGCATAATCTCTATTTTTCTTTAGTCTCTTATTAGGTAAATTTATATAACTTTAAAGAACCTCTAAAGAACATTATTTTATCTATTAATATAAGTAGTATAATATACTATTAAATGCTTTAAGTACTTATAGAATAGTGTATATTAATATATATATTAAGTACTATTAAATCCCTCTTGTAATTAAATAACAAAGTGGATTAGTATATAAATGTAGCTGTTATAATTGTAGGAGAGCTTGCTTATAAAGTAAAGACTAAAATATAGAAACTAAGCAATAAAGTTACTTAAAGATAGGTACTAAGTAGTAGAAGTTATATTTTGCAGCCTATATTATATATATATACTTTTATCTCTTTTATCCCTTACTTTTAATATATAGCTAAGTTATACTTAAGGCTTACTATACTCTATATCCCTCTTTTATAAGCTTTTTACTATAGTCTTCCTCCTTATATAGCACTTATCTATAACAGTAGCTTTATAGACACTAAGGAGATATATAACTAATATACTATATGTTAAAAATAACAGCTATTTTCAGGAGACCTTATCCACTATAAGGACTTTTAACAGGTGTTAGAAATAAGGGGTTTACAGAGGCTTTTACCCTTTGGAATACTAAGGTAGTGAGGCTTAGTAAGCCAGCGGCTAGAAGGTCTCTATAGCGCTATAGCGGCTGCTACAGGCCTTATTTCTATGTTAGAAGCTTAATACACGCTTTCTAGCACGTAAAATACGCTAAATTCTAGCTTATAAAATATAAGTAAATTTTCTTAGATTTTATTTAATTTATTTAACGTTATAGATAGTAGATTTAAGATTAATAGTCTATATAGTTATAGGTAGCTATAAGGAGATAAGTGTTTTTTCTTATATACCTACTAAGCCTATTAGTAGATCTATATAGCTAATAGGGGCTTATAAGCCACTTTTTATTTTTTATAAAATTTATTTATATAGGAAAATAAAAAAATAGACTTATAGCTATATAACTAACCTACTAATATATACACTAAAAATTTACTTAGTGAAAATCTATATATAAAAAAATCCTAAAAATCTAAAAATTAGGAAAATTATATAGAAAAATTCCCTTTACTTTAATAATAATAAAACTCTTTATATTTCTTTTCTATAACCTTTAGTCTTTATACAATTTAATTCTAAAGACCTTCTATTTTCTCCTTTAAAGTAGCCTATAGGTTATATAACTTAAGGCCTTATAGCCGCTAAGTAGCGTAACTTAAATCTTTAATTAAAATTTAGCTAGTGTACTTTATTGCTATAAAAATTAGTCACTAAGGCTAATAGTTCGTTAGCTTCTTAATTAGGCATACGCTAGCTATTAAAGCGTGTAATTAAGGGCAAAAAGGCTAGAAAAGTGGGGCGCTTGTAGCTGTAAGCTCTTGGCTAAAACGTTTATTTTTACGCTTGCTACGCGCGCGCGCACGCGTGTGTTGCGCGCACCGCCGCCAGCTTTCAACCTAAAGACCCCCTATAAAGGTCCCTATAGGGGTCAGGGTTAGGGTCGTTATAAGGCCTGTTAAAAGTCCTTATAGTGGATGAGGTTTCCTAAAAATAGCTGTTATTTTTAATACCCTCTCTAAAGAGGTATTTTAAGAGCTAAACGAAAAGAGAAATGCTAAATTTAAAAATAAAATCTATATAAATCTAAATAAAATCATTTAAAGAAAAGGATAACTAATTAAAAAAGTTAAAAAGCGGGGCTCCTAGTAAAAGTCGAAAAAGGCTATAGTTGAATATAGCTAATTAAACAAAATTTGTTGTTAAAGTCGAAGGTTAATTTTAGTAATTGTTTTAGTAATTGTTTTATATTTTTCGAGTGTTTTTGTGAGGGTTTTAATGCCTTTAGCTAGGCGTTAAGATTTATAGCGATTGCTATAGGGATTAGAGCCCTATAAGCTTTAAGAAAATGGTATGTAGAGGTACAGCTAAGGCTTTATTAAGCTATTAGCTAGCATTTTCTTAGTATCTAAATAAGCTATTTTAGCTAGCCTAGCTAAGACTTATTATTAATTATAATAAAATTTTAATAAAGTATACTTAGTGCGGCTGTGAAGTGCTAGATTATAGGCAGTCTTTATAGCGCCTTAGTTATTGTAAAAAATCTAAATAGGGGGCTTTATAGGGGCCTTTAGCTCCTTAAAAATGCCCTCTAGCCACTGAAGCTCTCTAAAGGTCTCGTGGATTGTATCTGATTTAGCTTCTATAGTGGATAAAGCTATTATACTAGCCTTTTTGCTCTTTTAACTTATAGGGCCGCTAGCTAGCTTAAATAGATATATATAGATAAATTTAAAAGAGCTTCTATCTCTAGCAAAATCGCTATTGTAAAACCTAACTAAGCTATAGCTAGCAACGTTATTTTTACTTAAATTTATAGGGGGACCCTTATAAATTATAGTAAGGTTCTAAGTACTAAAGAGGTACTTTAGCAAGCTTTTTATAGCATTTAAATGTTTTAAATAAGGACTAGCTAAGGCTATAGAAAGCCACTGTAGTGTAAAAGTAACATTAGGTTTAGTAAGGAGCATTAAATATATAATAGTCCCTATTATGCTTTAATATTCTTTAATTTCTTAGCTTTTTAAGGGCTTAGTAAGCTATGTTTTTAAGACCCCTAGCTACATTAGAATTCTAACTACTTTATAATTTTCTAGCTTAAAGCGTGCTAAGGCCTCTTAAATATACTGTTTTTAGTGTATTTTTAAGACCTTATTTTTTTAATTACGCTGTATTTACACCCTTAGAAAGAATTTAGTAGGGCCCTTATTTTCTATAGGGTAGGCCTTATATAAGGCCTTTTTAAGCTGTTAAATATATTGCAAATTTAGCTCTATAAAGAGGCAATTATTAATGTAAGTGATAATAAATGTTTTAGTTATTAAATTATAGAATATAGCAGGGTTAGATATAAGAGGGCTAAAACTAAGGCTTTTAAGCACTTTAGTTAGCGTTTACTACCACTCTTTAAAGCTTTGCTTTAGGCTATAAAGGGTCTTTCTA
>SRPY01000190.1:0-47821 GCA_018360145.1 Claviceps africana
ACAGAAAAAAAAAAAAAAAAAAAAGAAGGGACGACAAGCCACGTCTCGTGACCTCAGCATGACATCACACACAACCACCCACTCGGCAGCCTCGGCGACACGCTGAATTGTTGGGCGTCGACGATGCTGTTGAGACCCCGAGGATGCCGTCACGGGCCACCGCCTGTCCCCGCCCGATAAGAGGGAACGGACAGGCCTGCCTGGGCCGTGATTCGCGGCTGCAGTTCCTTGTCGCCAACTGCACCCAGAGGCTGCGAGACGCGCGCGCATGTCGTGGCCTGGGGTCCATGCACGTCTCTGATAAGCAGCATCTCGAGGCATCACGCGTGGCGCCGCGGCCTCTCCGTCACCGTCACCGTCACCGTCACCGTCACCGTCTGGGCGACCCAGCTTGTGCCGCGTCCTTTGCAGCGTGCTTTGACATGATATTCATATACGTATATGTATGCGCATATGTATGTATGTATGTATGTACGTACGTATGTAATGACATCAGTCCCAGGGATCCCGCTATGCATTCGTTACGTCCCAACTCATGACGCGTCTGCTCGTTACTCGTTACTCGTTCCGTCGCCCTCACGCCCTCACGCCCCTTGTGCCAACCGCACATACGGCGCCGGGAACAGGCCCTTGGCCCCCATGTACGTGCCCGAAAACCAATCCCCGTTGACGTCTTCCACCTCCCGGATCTCGGCGCCCTTGGGGAACAACAGCTCGTCTTCGGACCCGGCCTTTGGGTACCACGCCCACCGTGCGCTCGCTCTCAGGCCCGTGCCGCCGTCGGGCGGCGGGAAATGCTGCGCAGACGACGCCCGAGACTCGGGTGTGGCCGCCGTCGCCGAGACGTCCCTCGCCACAAGCCGCTCCCGTCTCTCACTGCCCACCCTCCACGACCACCTTTGGACGCCCTGCTGTCCGTTGTGGTCCGGCTTGTCGCACGGTTCCGCCCGGAGGAACCGGCCGCCCACCACGTCCCGTTCAACGAAGCGCCACTGGCCGACCTTGCCTTCCGTAAACCCGACGACGGCCATTCTGTGGCCGTTCAGGCACCGCCTCCAGCCAGAGTGTCCGTTCTCGCTGCTAATCCGGCCCCCCGCCACCAAATCGGTGTAGCAAGCCGCGCAGATTTCGTAATTGCCGGGCCCGGCGTCCGGGACCAGCGCGCTGGTGCAGCTGAAGCAGTGATGGCGAACCTCGGACGGGGGGATGACGTCTTGGCAGACCTCACACCTTGTGTGGAACGTCAATGGCTTGAAGGGCCCGATGCTTGTCGCTTGAGGACCGCTGTAGATGGTCGCCGTGGGCGGTCGTCCCGGGGACCTCGGGCTTCGAGGCCTCCCATGCGCCTGCGAGGCCTCGTGCGTCAGCGGAAGCAGCATGTGTGTGCACGACTTGCCCTGGTTGACGCAGTTGTTGCAGAAGCCCCAGTCTCCTTCGTTGCAGACGTCGCAGCGCCAGTAGCAGTCGTTGGTCCACGCGAGGCACCGCGCGCAAAACGTTCCTGTTTCCAGCCGGCCTCTTGGATCGTCCGTGGTCAGCGTCCTTCTTCCGTCGGCGCCCCCAGGAGTCGAGGGCGGTGCTATGTAACGACTCGCGACGAGCATGTGCGGCCTCTCCAAGGAGCCATCCCCTTGCTTTCGCATCTTCTCCCACTTGCTCCACGCGCCGTACCCGAAGCCGAACCAGTACTGGCATCCCTTGCCGAGCCGGTAGCAGTCAAGACAGATGTTCCACTGCCCGCCCGCGCAGGTTGCGCAGTTGTAATGAAGCTCGTATTCAATGTGCTCCCTGTGGCATCGGCAGCATGAAATGGACGGTTCCGGAAAGAGCGGAGATCTCGCGCGTTGTCGCCCGGAAGTGGCCGTCGGACTGCTCAGGAGACTGGAAGCAGCGGAATGAACCATGACCAGTTCGGCTGGCGGATGCGGCCTGCTGAGCTGCGCCGGGGCCGGGGCCGGGGCCGGGGCCGGAGCCGGCTCCCTCGCCGGCGTGGTCGTCGGGGCGGAGTCCACCCTGTGAGGATTCCGCTGCGGCGCCCTGCTGGCGAATGACGCATTGTTGCTGGCTGGACGCAATTGCGCTTCATTCGTCGTGTGCGACGACGAGCCGGGCACTGAATGTGCACTAGCGCTGCGAGTTCCGCTGGAGCCTCGCCAGGAAGTCAAAGACTCGGATGCCTGCGATGGAAGAACAAGGTCGGTCTGAGAGCGAGCGGCCGGCCGGGCTTCCGTTCTCGTCGTGGGCAAGATGGGAGCCGTCGCGCTCCGTCCTCCGCTGGCCGTTCTGCGCCGCGGACGCGTCCCGGATTCGCGCACCTCGAGAGTCGTGGAACTCGACCCACTCGGCCGAGGTCGGCTTCTGTCTTCCAGCTGGCCATTGCCACTTGTTGACCTGGAACTGGCACGAGATCTTGAGCCGCTCGCCGGCGCCCTCGAGCGAGTCTCTGTTCGGGCCCCATCGGAGCTCCTGGGAGCGGAATTGCTGCCGTTGCCGTTGCCGCTGCCGGTGTTTCGTCTTGAACTTTCCAAGCGGGACCGTTCCCTCTGCCGCCGCCGGTACGCCTCGGTGATGCGTCGACTCAACTCGTCGTCCCGGGTCAGGTCGATATTGTCCAGATCGAGACCATCTAGGAGCCCCTCCTCTTGAATTTGTCTGGCAAACTCTTCAATCTCTCGTTCTATGTCCTGTTCGCTCATTTCTGTAGATCCAAACAAAGATCGTAGCGATGTTTGATGCTCTACCTGACGTTGATGGCTGTGACTTTGTCTCCTCGGCCTCCGTCGATCCCGCTCTTGAGCACCCTGATCAGATCCGTGATGGGTCGAGTCCTCATCCGGAGGCGAAACGACAGCTTCTTCGGCGCCAGGTCGCCGCGAGTGCGAGCGGCGCGTCCTGTTGGCTGTCGATCCGGCGTCGACAGAACGATTGTGGCGGGGTCGTCGCGAGCTATCCCGAGGATGCCGGCTCGGAGTCACCTCGCGCAAGCTCATCTCCCGGACCTCGTCTATCAGACGTTGATCCTCCTCGGCAGCCCTCTCCTCTTCTGCGGTCCTCTCGCGGAAAATCAGCACGGGCAGCACCTGATCGCCTGGCTTGTACTTGGTGGCCATTTCCTCCTTGTCAACCTGGGGTCGAGCTTTGGCAGGATTGGCCGATACGAACATGTCGAGCAAGGTGACAACAGTGGCGTTGTGTCTCGTGTCTCGTACAGGGCTTCGACATGATGGGCATGTAAAGATGGCATCTTGGGGAGACGGCGGTATCGGTGCCTTGTCAGCCTTGACGGCTTGGTAGTGAAACCATTCTTTCAGGCAGGCGCCACAGTATGTATGCAGGCAGTCAAGCAAGGTTAAGGGCTGATAGAGGAGCTCCGTGCAGATCTAGGAAATGGTCGGGAGGCCAAGTCAGCGCGTCCATGGCCGAGTGTCGGTTTGCGGTAGAGGACAAGGAGCGGGCATGGGGGAGCGGGCATGGGGGAGCGACATGGAGGAGAAGAAGTCGAGCACAGTCGAAGAGGGACGCGGGAGGGTCAGGTCAGGCAGAACATACCGAGCACGTCAGCTCCTTTTCCAGATCCAGGCTGGGTTTACGAGAATCCATTCATGTTATCCGGCGGCGAGCACAGAGTCGGTTTGAAGGGCTCTGCGTAGGCGTGTTTGGAGAGGCGTGTTTTGACGGCGTGTTTTGTGAGGCGGGGAGGCCAAGGACAGAAATCCACACCGGACGCATCCACGAGAACGAGAGGCCGTCTGGTCTGGTCCGGCCTGTCCGGTGTGCCTCGCGCCTCGCGCCTCAACGGCGGGCGCCGCCAGTGGATGGGACAGTGGGGCAGGCACCTGACAGAGGATGAAAGCCAGACAGGCCAAGCACACCAACCACGTCATGTTGGCGTCTGTCCCGTCTGTCCCGGTTGTCCCGTTTGTTCTGCAGCACATGAGCTGACCGAGAACGCCGTGCTGCGGACCATGCGCCGTTCTGTGCAGACCTAGTTCCTAGGTACAGTGGGGTCGTAGGGAACTCTATAATATTTACACCCAACTTGTATGGCAAAAACATTCGGAATTCCCTGCGCCCACTGCATCCAAGTACTTAAGATACTTACGACCTTAGGTACCCACCTAAGTACCTACTTCTTACGTTACTGAAGGCAAGTAGGCAGTACTTATACTTACTTGGGTACATACTGGTGCACATACTTAAGTACCGACACGCACATACATACTTCTTACATATTGTATGTTCATCATGCAAGCCTGCGCGGCAAGGCGGTACTCGGGCCAGATGCCGCCCCCCAAGTGCTTCCCGTATACAAGTAGTAGATGCTCGACGCTCGACGCTCGACGCTCGACGTTTCTTACCTCAACCACACCGCCCATTTCCTCCATACCCTAAGCCCCCCTTGGCAACGTCTTACGAGTGAGACCACTCCGCCTTCTTCTTCTCGGCAAATGCCTCCATGCCAATCTTCTGATCCTGGCTGCCGAACAGGCTGTGGAAGACACGCCGCTCAAACTCGACGCCATCCCGCAGAGGCAGGTCCTGGCTCTTGTTCACCACCTCCTTGCACGCCTGGATGGCGACCCTGGAGTATCCGGCAATCGTCGCGGCCGTCTTGAGTGTCTCCTCCATCAGGGCCTCGTAGCTGGGGAACGTCCTGGCGGCGACCCCCCACCTCTCGGCCTCGGCGCCAGAAAACGACTTGCCCGTCAGGATGAGCTCCATGGCCTTGGCCTTGCCAATGGCGCGCGTCAAGCGCTGGCTGCCGCCCGCCCCGGGGATGGTGCCGAGCTTGATCTCGGGCTGTCCAAAGTGCGCGTTTTCCGTGCAGTAAATCAGGTCGCACATCATGGCCAGCTCGCAGCCTCCGCCGAGCGCGTGACCCGAGACGGCCGCAATGACGGGCTTCTTGATCTGCGACGTCAGGAGGGACCACGACTCGATGAAGGATCTCGTGTAGGCTTCCGAGAAGGTGAGGGGGGCCATCTCCTTGATGTCGGCGCCGGCAGCAAATGCCTTTTGTGAGCCCGTGAGGACGATGACGGACGTGTCATCCGAGGCGTTGAAGTCGCCGAGGGCCTCGTTTAGCTCGTTGATGAGCGGCGTGCAGAGCGCATTGAGGGCTTTGGGACGGTTGAGCGTCACTGTTGGGCGAGCATGGCATTAGCGCTGGAGAGCATTGGGGAGGAGGCCAAAGGATACGAAGGGGACATCCGTCAACGTCAGGTCGAGGCACATGTGTGCGTATGGATGTGTATACCACGGAGGGCACAACCGACCTTGTCCGACTCCAGGCTTGGGAGCCGAGACCTGGATGAACTCGAAGGATTTGGAGCTGTAGGCGCGGGCCACGCGAGGCAGGGTCGAAAGCTGGAAGGGGACCCGAGCGGCGACGGGGCGCGCGAAACGAAGCGTGTTCATGGCGAGGGCGGGGGAAATGGAATGGCATGAGGCTCTTTCTGCGTAAGAAATCAAATTTGAGGCTGGGGTGTTGGTGACGATGGCTTTTTTTTCTTTTTCTTTTTCTTTTTTGTCTGCAAGGGTGCGGTTCGCTGGGCCGAGGAAGAGGTGGAAAGTGAAGCTCTCGATTGGCGGCGGCGGCAAGGAAAGCATCGGTTCTGAGCCGAGGATGGCCGGCCAGTGGTCGGTGGTTCGGGAGTCGGTGGTGGGTAGTCACTGGTCGGTAGTCACTGGTCACTGGTCACTGGTCACTGGTCACTGGTCCCAGGTCCCTGGAGCCGCCTGCTTGCTGCCCTGGCCGGTGACGCTCCGCTGTGCTTGCGGGGGTTTTGTCCCAGCACGTCCATTAATGTTCAAAATTGGTTCTGGTTACAGCGTCTTCAGCCCGTTCCAAACATTTTGCCATGTACTGATTCCACACCAGGCTTCGTGCAAAAAGCCGACACCTGGGCGCTGTCGACAACGTGCGACTCCACGTCGCCCATGTGAGAAAAGGAGGAAAAAAAAAAAAAAAAAAAAAAAAAAAAAGCTACAGCCATTGTCCGGGCCCTCCTGCCCCTGACCTCTCCGTCTCGGCACGCTCAACATGCAAGGGCCCATTGCGCAGAATGACGTGATCGCACGCCCCGGTGCGGCTCCCCACCGCGGAAGTCGCTCGGCCGGACAATTCATCACGACGACCCGGCCGACGCCGCAAGCTTTAAAAATGCCAATCGCGTCCGCAACCGCTTGACTCGGCCTGCCTCGACCCCCCTCCGACGCACGCTGCATCTCGGCCGATCCCCAATTCACCATCCCATTCGTGCCCGTCGAATCTCCTGCTCCAGACATGTTCCGACGCAGCGCCGCGCGACTTGCCGTTGCGGCCGCCAGAGCCGCCGAGCCGAGCGCGCACACGTTGGCTGTGTCCAAGGCCCAAGGGGTTTCCCCGGGGCTGACTGGTGGTATGCACCTCCCGAAGCAGAAAGAAGAAGACGAAGAAGGAGAAGAAGAAAAGTCCACAAGAATCTTTCCATCTTTCGCACCCTGCGTCCTGTCGATTCCCACAGGAATTCGCGAATTCACGCAGAGCAAACGTCAACGCGAAGCTAACCTGCGTCCCGCCCCGGCCTCGTTCTAGCCATCGGCAACACCCCCCTCATCCGCCTCAACAGGCTCTCCGACGAGACGGGCTGCGAGGTCCTCGGCAAGGCCGAGTTCATGAACCCCGGCGGGTCCATCAAGGACCGCGCGGCCCTCTACGTCGTCAAGGACGCCGAGGAGCGCGGCCTCCTGCGCCCCGGCGGCACCGTCGTCGAGGGCACGGCCGGGAACACGGGCATCGGCCTCGCCCACGTGTGCCGCTCGCGCGGGTACAAGCTCGTCATCTACATGCCCAACACCCAGTCCCAGGGCAAGATTGATCTCCTGCGGCTGCTCGGCGCCGAGGTGCACCCCGTCCCCGCCGTGGCCTTTGACGACGCCCAAAACTACAACCACCAGGCGAGGAGGCACGCCGAGCGCGTCGACAACGCCGTGTGGACGAACCAGTTCGATAACACGGCCAACCGGCGCGCGCACATCGAGACGACAGGGCCCGAGATTTGGGCGCAGACGCGCGGCGCCGTCGACGCCTTCACCTGCGCCACCGGCACCGCCGGCACCCTGGCCGGTATCACGAGGTTCCTCAAGGACGTGTCGGGCGGCAGGGTCAAGAGCTTTTTGGCCGACCCGCCCGGCAGCGTGCTGCACTCGTACATCAGCTCCGGCGGCAGGCTGGTCGAGCGTACCGGGTCGAGCATCACCGAGGGCATAGGCCAGGGCCGCGTGACCGACAACTTGAGGCCCGACATCGACCTGCTGGACGGGTCGCTGCACATCTCGGACGAGAAGAGCATCGGGATGGTCTACCGCTGTCTCGACGAGGAGGGCCTCTACCTCGGCGCCAGCTCCGCCCTGAATGTCGTCGCCGCCAAGGAGGTCGCCGAGAAGCTCGGCAGAGGGCACACCGTCGTTACCGTGCTCTGCGACGGGGCCTATCGCTACGCGGACCGTCTGTTCAGTCGCAAGTGGTTGGAGGAAAAGAAGCTGCTGGGGGCCGTTCCGAAGCATCTGGAGAAGTACATTGTCCTGCCCTGATTTAGAACAAGAACAAACAAAACGCCATTTACCTTTTGTTATCAATACGATGATGCTCCGTGTTGGGAAGAGCAAAAAGAAGGGCTTCAAGAAAAAAAAAATAAACTGGAGACGAAGAAGGAAAGTAGATTATACATTTCCCCCTCGCGTAATTTACATGACGTGATGCTGGCCTGCTTCGTAGCTTCTCCTCATGCATCTTCAACCGTCTTGTTGCCGACAGCGGGCCAGTCTGGTTTCTGACCCATAACCTTTTCATACTCATTAGCCCACGACTCCTTTCTCAGTTTACTCTTGATGGCAAAGTCCTGCAAATGCGATTCCAGGTTCTTCAGGATGGGAGACAGGGCCTCGGCCTCCTGTCCCAGAACCTGCTGCGCAATCTTTATGCCCTTGATGTTTTGGGCGAGAACCTGAACGTAGGCACTGCCGTTCAGTGCTTCGTCAGCCCGATTTCCACCCTGCTTCTTCGGTGCTTCGTCAGCCTGATTTCCACCCTGCGTCTTCGGTGCTTCGTCAGCCTGATTTCCACCCTGCTTCTTCGGTGCTTCGTCAGCCTGATTTCCACCCTGCTTCTCGTTCGCTTCTCGTTCCAACGCGGGCTTGAGCCGGACAAATTCTGCCACCTCCTCCAAGTCGTTTTCGACGGCGTCATTCCACAGCGAGGTGAGCAGAGCCACCTCATCCCGAAGAGAATCCACGTCTTTCTCGGCTGCCGTGGCTGTACCGGCGTTGGCGACCGACGCACGCGCAAACAAGACCATGCCGCGGACAAGGCGCGAATAGTGCAGTCGGTTCCGTGTCGGCTCATCCGGCGTGGCATGCTCCGGCCGCTGCAGGAGATCCAGAACCGTCTCCACCCACGTCAGTGCCTGTCTGCTCTCGGCCGCCGCGCCCGAGCTACTGCAGATCTTGTCGTTGACGAACGCGAGCACGCGAATCGTGACCTCGGCACCCTTTAGAGACAGGCCCGTCTTGTCAGATTGCTTGGCGCATTCGATGACGGTGTACACGTGCCCCCTTCGCCCTGCCTTCCGTACAACTTCGCCCCAGTGCCTCGCCTTTAACCTGATGCCGGCCTTCTTGAGCCCGGCGAGAAGCGTGCCGAGGTTGGCCCAGTCATCCGCGCTGTGCATGCTGTTCAAGGCGTTGGAGAGGGCCCTCTTCGAGTTCATGATGTCCTTGGACCTGTCAATGTGGGAGAACTTGTGTTCTAGCCCGTCCACTTCGATTACGATGGGGTTTTGTTCGAGGAAGGATTTTTTCTTGGAGTCAAAGACAATCTTGCGCTGCTCCTTCGGCAGATACGCTGGAAAAATGATTTTTTCCTGGATATATTGCAGAACCATGTTGAGCTCCGCGTTGTTGGTCTTCGTAAATACTGCTCGAACGGCTGTAGAGATTTTGTGATTAGCCTTTCTTCTTCATCAGCCTTGAGAAGGAAGGAGGTTGTCGTCATGTAAAGAGTACCATTAGAAGCTGTTGAGCTGAAGCCTCGACGCCATCCTGACACCAGCCGAGACGGAGGCAAGCCCCTCTGGCAGCCGAGCGACCGCAGCGCGAAGAAAACTGCTCTCGCAGACATTTTCGGGCTCGATTCAAATTCAAGTTGAGATCGGACAGTTGGAGCACAAAGATTCTTGCAACCTGTCCAGGGCACGCCGCGAAAAATGCATATCGGATCGTCGAAAGTGGGACAGTGGGGCGGGCGCGCTCGGCCAATCACAGGGCGTAAAATTGTGTGCACCTGCCGGAGGCGAACCATGAGCGTCTCTCTCATCACGGAAGCTTTTGCGATGTCAGGATTTCTACGAGATATCGATCGCGCGCCATTCGTGACGGGCTGGTTCTGCAACACGACGCTTCAGCCATGATGAGTTTTGCGCCGGCGAGACGGCCAATCGGCTGTCTCAAGACCGTATTTCGCCAGGCGAGACAACAGAGGATCGCACGGCGAGGTCTTGCTTCGGTTGTGGAAGCGCCGCCGTCGAGCAAGGACCGCTTCACGGAGAGACAGCGTAAGACGATGAACCGGCACTCTGCTCCTGGGCAACAAAACCTTGCATGGGCTGACTGAATTTTTTTTTACCTTCTTCGCGATAGGTGCTGCCCACGCCAAGGTCGAGAAGTTCCAAGTATGGCCTCAGATCCCATCGGTTCGGTCGACAAACCCTGATCCTATGCCCATCTTTCGACAGCAACAAATCGCCCAACTCGATCCAACCGGTGCTCGAACACGCTTGTTCTCCAAGGATCACGCCGACAGCGCCAAGGTCGGCGATGTTCTCATGGTGACGACCAGGACCGGTGAACCCTTCTCGGGGGCCTTTATCCAGATCCGTCGACGCGGAGTCGATACCGCCATTCTCCTTCGGGGTCAGATGATGAAGACGGGCGTGGAAATGTGGTTCAAGATCTACAGTCCTACCGTCACGGGCATCGACATCATCTGGCGACGACGGAAGAGGGCGAGAAGGGCGAGATTGACATATATGAGAAAGCCAAAGCACGACATGGGCAGTGTGGATCATCTTGTGTCGGCGTGGAAGAAGGAGAGATATGCCTTGCGATCAAAGTCGAAGCAACACGTCGGTGGGAAGGGCGGGAAGGGCAGGAAATGAAACGGGTGACGGCTCGTATGACGAGTCCCTGTACGATTACTTTATTGACCAAAGAGCATATTATTGTACACGCATTCCCATCATGGGCATCAGCATGGACGTTGGTGGGGATTTAGCGGAGGGTGAATGAAGGGGTCCAGTTGAGCCAAGTCCTGTCCGGTGCAGTTGTCCTGGAAGGACCATGGAGCACATGTGTAATCTAAGAGCGCTTTACGTGCATGTCTGCTATCCATATGCCGACTTGTCATGGGTGCGAAGAAATGCTTGGCGGGTATCACGCTCGGCAGTGCACAGTCAAATTCTTGAAAACAAAGAAAAAAAACAGAAAAAAACAAAAGAATAAAAGAACAAAAGAACAAAAGAAAGAAAGAAGGACAGAAAGAGAGAAAGAAAGAAATTCGAAAAGGGGTACCCCATGCTCCCAAAATATTAAGCCAGATGACCGCATGGTATCGACAATGAGTTTGGGATTCGCAAAGCACCAGCACGGTGCTCCAGATGATTGTCCTGCTTCTCTCCATTCGGCATGGCGTGCGGACCGCAGGGCGGCGGGATGGAGGCGACCAAAGTCTTGTCCCATTGTGATACGACCGGGATGCCGAAGCCAGGCGCTTGGCTGAGACCAGTAGTGCCATTGGCGCCATTACAGCACTTGACGACGTCTGTCTGGTCCCGATTGAGTGCCTGTCTGGTCACAGAACCGCCGCTCTGGTCTGAAGTCGACTGCATGCCTTGCGGCCTGCCGAGAGGGGCTGGGGCGGCTCCAGGCCGGTTTAATGTTCAATATTGGGCACATGCAGCGATGTCATCCGCCGGCGGAGCCCCTCGTCGCCTAACCGCCCGGCCCCGGCAACGTGCGAGGCGCTGCCCCGAGTGGGCGTCCAATCTTGTTTACACCAGACCAAATGACTTGCAGCCACTCTGAAAGGGGAGGAGGGGAGGAGGGGAGGAGGGGAGGGGGCCGACCATAACCTCGCGCCCAAGTCACAACTCGGCATCTCCCACTTCGACATCATCCCCATCCTCGCTGCTTCTGCTTCTGCTTCTGCTTCTGCTGCTTTTGAAGTCTACGTCTCTTGCTGTTACTGCGTGCGTACAGAGCGGGATCGCCAACGGCCGCCGTCGCCCGCCGCTCCCATCGCGTCTCCCAAACCCCGTGCCTTCTCCCGTCTCCTCATCTCCGCCAAGCGCTGCTGGCGCCGCAGAGAGCAGCTGCATGCTGCATGCTGCACGTCTTCAGCGGTGAAGACTTGACTGGCCACTATTTGGGCCCCGATGCGAGGTCTTTGGAATTCGAGAGCGAGCTCTGGAACAAGTCATCACCATCTTGGAGCAACAACGACACGGCAGATGGCCTTGCTGTGTTATAGGGAGCTCCTGAAACTGAACCGAACCCGGCAAAGATAAACATCAAGATGTCGACGTTAGAACAACAACGATGGATCAACGTCCAGCAAAAGACTTTTACAAAATGGTATGCCCTTCTTACCCCAGTGTGGCCTCGGTGGCCAATACCAATGGAGCAAGTATTCTGCCCTCGGCCAAGAATAACGGGGACGGTCGTTGGCTGATGTAAAGTCTGTGCTTGCAGGTTAAATACAAAACTAGTAACAAGGGGGCTGGAGGTCAAGGATCTCGTCAAGGACTTTGGTGATGGTGTACGTTTGTCACGTTGATCGCCCTCCGAAAATTTCTGCCGTGAACAATTCCCGACGTGAACGAATCAACTGACTTGTTCGGGGAATCAGGTCATGCTCATTCATCTGCTCGAGTCCCTGTCAAACGAGTCACTCGGCCGGTATGCCTCGAAGCCGAAGCTACGCGTGCAAAAGTTTGAAAACGCCAATCTGGCGTTGGACTTCATTAAATGCAGAGGCATCCAAATGACCAATATTGGTGCGGAAGATATCGTTGATGGCAATCGGAAAATTGTCCTTGGGCTTATCTGGACCTTGATTCTCCGATTCACAATCAGCGACATTAACGAAGAGGGCATGTCGGCCAAGGAGGGCCTGCTGCTATGGTGTCAACGCAAGACGGCTTGTTACGATGAAGTCGAGGTTCGAGATTTCAGTGCTAGTTGGAACGACGGGCTGGCATTCTGCGCGTTGCTGGACATTCACAGGCCGGATCTGATCGACTTTGACTCCCTGGACAAGTCTGACCATCGCGGGAACATGCAGCTCGCTTTTGACATTGCACACGAAGAGATTGGCATCCCCCGGCTGCTGGATGTCGAAGATGTTTGCGACGTGCCCAAGCCCGACGAGCGCAGTCTGATGACCTACATCGCCTACTGGTTCCATGCCTTTTCGCAGATGGAAAAGGTCGAAAACGCAGGAAGGAGGGTGGAGAAATTCGTCAACAACATGCAGGGGGCCTGGGAAATGCAAAGCGCCTACGAGAAGCGAATGCGACAGCTGTTAGAGGCGTTGCGACTCCAGGTCGAGGCGTGGCAGTTGGCCAAGTTTGAGGGCACGTACGCGGATGCAAAAGCCCAGGCCAACGACTTCTCGGCCTACAAGAGAGGCCAAAAACGAGACTGGGTTGCCGAGAAAAGCGATCTTGCTACCTTGCTGGGGAACATCAAGACGAAGTTGGGAACGTACAGGCTACGCCCGTACGATCCACCCGCCGAGTTGAGCCTGGAAACCCTGGAGCGGGATTGGGGTACACTGACCAAGACGGAAATGACGCGAGCTCAACTGATCAACGAAACGATTCGCGAGTAAGTACATTCCATTGCACTTGAATGCCTTGTGAGACCCCCGAAACGAACTTTTTTTATACAAAAAGAGAGAAAGAACAAAGAAAGAAGGACGAAAAACTTGTTACGAAAGCTAATGGCTCCATAACAGTATCAAAAACGCCCTTCGAAAGTCTTTTGCTGATAAGGCTAATGACTTTGCTATGGCTCTCAAAACGATGCAGCTGGCTATTTCTGGCCTCGACGGCGATGTCGAGGATCAATGGCACCATGTCAAGAAACTCAGCGACAACCTCTCTCCCCTAGACCGTTATCTGGAAACGATAGAAGCTGTCGAGGCCAAATGCTACGAGGCTAACATTGAGGAGAACGACTTCACAACGTATACTTACGACGAATTGGCGTATGAACTGGGCCTTGTCAAATCATCCGTACAGAAAAAATTGGCCTTTTTGGAGAACCAAATGGTGGCACGAAGCATGACCAACCTGACGCCTATTCAACTGGAAGAATTCGAGAGCGTGTTCCGACATTTCGACAGGGACAACTCCAACTCTCTACAGGAGCTCGAATTCGGCGCGGCACTTGCTTCCCTCGGACTGGTCTTTTCCGAGGACGAGATGCATGACTACTTCATGGAGACGTCCAACGGCAGTGATGAGGTGACATTTGAGCAATTCATTCGCTTCATGGTGGACGTGACGGAGGATCAGAACACGGCGGAACAGGTGTTCAAGTCGTTCCGTGAGGTGGCCGATGGCAAACCTTATGTCACCGAGATGGACCTGCGGCACAGTCTGGTACCGGATGAAGTGATTGAGAAACTGGTCGAGATTATGCCTTCACACAAAGGGCCCGACATGTCGCAGGATCGTGGACAGCCGCAGTTTGATTACATATCGTTCATGGAAAAGATGATTGACATTGAAGACAAGCAAGACGAAAAGCCCAGCGACGTGCTACAAGAAGGCTTTAAGGCGGGCAACGCAAGTCCGCAAAAGGGAACGGTAACCAATGGCTCACACAGCTAGAGTAGGAGCAGATACGTCGAAAAAGGGGGTTGGAGAACGTTTTTTTTTCTTCCCCACGCCGTAGTCGGTAATTTAAGCCTCGGGTTTTCTTTTCTTTTCTTTTTGTATACTAGTAGCATCTCTAATGTGGCATCATGCGGACAATGTCTACTAGACGGGAAGGCAGACGCGTGTGTTTTTCTGGCTTCAATCGGGTCTGTCTACTGGTGGTGGGTGGGTTGGATGGATGGCACAGCGAAGCGTGTGGCGAAAATGCATCATGGTGTCTGTTCTGGTTGTTTCCATTTTCGGATTGCGGGCGTGGAGGAGCACGGGAAATACAAGGACTCTCTGCCAGAGACTTTACGCGATGAGTAACCACGGATGGATCGCAACGGCAACGGCAACGCCATCGGCCGTTTCTGCGCGGCAATTTGCGTCGATGCCGAACCAGTGCTGCTGGGAACCAACCTGCAAGGTTGGAGGTTCAAGCTGGCTTCGGAGCGAGCACGTTGCATTGCACAACGCTCCGTGCTCGGAGCTTTTTCCCTGGCCCGGAGCCATATGCCCCACATGTGTCCACCGTGGTCCAGCCATGACATGCTCCGAGGTTTCGTCCCCAGAAAAAAAAAAAAGGGGAAAAGAAAAGGGAAAAGAAAATCTCCAAACTGTACATGAAGATTCTTGTCGACGCCACATCGTTTTGGAATTGCTTCCGTCGTCGTTTTCCCTCCCGGCGCCGACTTATCCCTTTTGCTTAGCTGCCGAGGCAGATAGTCCGACGTTGTTGCTGGGCTCATCTCGATTCTCCTTACTTTGCTGCGCTCAATTCGCGACTGAGGAAGGTGTATGCTTAAACGCGCACCACGCATACGGGTACGCAGACGCAGACGGCATACGCACATGCGCACGAAGTACACGCAACCATGGCTACACGAGCGCAGCTCCTCCGTCGGGTTGCCATAAACACGAGCCGTCGCCATCCCACGACGACAGTCCGTCTGCCGGCGACCGCGTGCTGCTCTTCGGCTTCACCTGCGGCATCCGCTCTGGCAACGACGACGCCCGCGTCTTCCTCGCCGTCGCCTACGAGGTCAATCCGTGCTTTTTCGAGCGCACCAGTCCGCCGTGCCGCCAAGCTCACCTCGGAGACATATCCCGGCTTAACGAGAGACCCTCGGTTCGCCCAGCTGACGCCCGAGGATGTCGCCTTCTTCCGGGACCTCCTGGGTCAGGAATCGGCCCTGATCGACGGCGTCGACGCCAATGCCGACCCCAACGTCGAAGCCGACCTGGAGCCTTTCAACGAGGACTGGATGCACAAGTACAAGGGCCAGTGTCGGTTGGTGTTGAAACCGGGGTCGACGGAGCATGTCAGCAGGATTTTGCGATACTGCAATGAGCACAAGCTTGCCGTGGTACCGCAGGGCGGGAATACCGGACTGGTGGGGGGCTCGATTCCCGTCTTTGACGAGATCGTCATCCACATGGGCCGGATGAACCAGATCCATTCCTTTGACGACGTGAGCGGGTCTCTGGTGCTGGACGCTGGGTGCATCTTGGAGGTGGCTGACCAGTACGTGGCCGAACGAGGCTACATCTTCCCCCTCGACCTGGGCGCCAAGGGCTCCTGTCACGTCGGCGGCAACGTCTCTACCAATGCCGGCGGCTTGCGGCTGTTGCGGTACGGCAGTCTCCACGGAAGCGTGCTGGGCATGGAGGTCGTGCTGCCGGACGGGACCGTCATGAACGACATGTGCTCTCTGCGCAAGAACAACACGGGCTACGACCTGAAGCAGCTCTTCATCGGCGCCGAGGGGACGCTGGGCATCGTCACCAAGGTGGTGGTGCAGTGCGCTCAGCGTTCGTCGGCGGTCAACGTGGCCCTGCTCGGACTGGACTCGTACGAGAAGGCGCAGAGCGCGTTCCGCCAGGCCAAGCAGCAGCTGTCGGAGATTCTCTCGGCCTTTGAGCTCATGGATGGGACCAGCCAGCGCCTCGTGCACAAGGTGAGGGGCGGGACGAAGCCGCTCGAGGGCGACTACCCCTTCTACTGCCTGGTCGAGACGAGCGGCTCCAACAGCGAGCACGACTACGAGAAGCTGGAGTCGTTCCTGGAGCACGTCATGTCCAACGACGTGATTGCCGACGGCGTCGTCGCCCAGGACGCCACGCAGATCAAGACCTTTTGGAGCTGGCGCGAGGGCATCACCGAGTGCATCGGCCACTGGGGCGGCACCTACAAGTACGACGTCTCCATCCCGCTGTCCGACATGTACACCATTGTCCACGACGTCAAGGCCAGGCTGTCGGACGCCGGGCTCCTCGGCGAGACGGATGGCCACCCGGTCGTGGACGTCGTCGGCTACGGCCACATGGGCGACTCGAACCTGCACCTCAACATCTGCGTGCGGAGATATGACAAGGAGGTGGAAAGGGTGCTGGAGCCGTATGTGTACGAGTGGATTGAGAAGCGCCAGGGCAGCATCAGCGCCGAGCACGGTCTTGGCCTGGCCAAGAAGAATTACATTGGCTACAGCCGCAACGAGACCATGATTGGCCTCATGAAGCAGATCAAGTCGCTGTACGACCCGGTACGTCGTCTTCCCCGTTCCTCTTCTCCTCCTTTCTTTCCTTTTCTTTTTATTCATTCATCCGTTTCCTTTCTCTTCTTCTTCTTCTTCTTTCTCTTACTCTTCCTCTTTTTGTCTTTGTTTCCATCTTCCACCGTCCCTTTTTTTCCCTGTTGATCCCACGGGACATGCCCACTCTCACCCTTTCACGCTAAGAGCGGGCAAGACTAACGACTCGACACGCGTAGGTGGGTATCATGAATCCGTACAAGTACATATAAGTCGGCCGACCAATGCACAGGCGGCGAGCGGGAATTATTTTTCCATGTAAAAAATAAAATAAAATCAAGTAGAATTCTACGCGGGAAGGAGGTAGCTGCAACAAGTAGATAGGCGCTGCCCCTACCCCCCGAGCCCGCGCTTGCATACAGAATAGAGAAACCCGGTTTGCACGTATCATGCATGTACATTGCTCCCGTGTTGCTTTCTATCCGCATTGAGCACAGCTCCTCGAGGGACAAGGCAATGGGAGCGACGGGGGGGAACAATGGATTGGCCCGACGAATCGACTGGGCAATGCCAAGCCACAGGTTCCATCTGGTCGGCGAATGGCAGCCCGGTCCCGGCACGGGGTTGTCGGCGCCGCGAGCCGAACCAGCGAGTTGACGGCGCGGGGCCGAGACCGTTCCAAGCGGCTACGGGCCGGGCTGGCCTCTCGTGTCAGTCTTTGACATCCTCTCGGCCACGCGGCGCAATCGGCGCTCCTCTTCGGGCTTGCGCAGCGGTAGCAGCACCCGGCCGTGCTCCAAGCTGGTTGTGCCTCGTCCGGAGCCGGCCTAGGTCCGCATCTTGCATACGTCCGGTCGACGATGGCATTTCAGGACGTACACGTTGGACACGCTTGCCCGCAGTGTAGTAAACGACCCCGGCGGCCTGGGCTACGTCGTTCCGGGACGAATGTGTGCTGCACACCATGTAGGGCACGGCTGGATCTGGGGCGGAAAGGGACTCTCTCCTCGAGATGGGCCCGAGGCGGCATGATGCTTCGCGAGCGGAACTGGCGTGCATGTACTTTCCACGTTGCTTGCTCCAAGGCTCTGTTCTGTGCGTGCTCAGCCATTGCGGCACGAGGGCTCGGCGCGGAAACCCCAGCTTCACGTCTTACACCCGAGAACACTGCATCATGAACGCCGTACGTCTGCGCCGCTGGTTCGAACTGGTGTGTTTCGTCATCAAACCCCGTCCTCGCCCCCGTGGTCTAATAGGCATCTATCCCGATTATTATTACAAGACGGTCAGAGCGCACTTTTTCTGTTTTTCATTTTCTTTCTTTTTTTAAAAAAAAAATAAATTTTAGAGATTACGTAGAAGAAGAAGAAGGATAAAAAAAGATCAATGAATGAATACATGATACAAAACAGAAGCGTAAATGCACAACTCCCCGGCCAGTGTCCGCGCCAGACGTAGCACTGATGGCTGCTCTGCTTTCCCGCCGACTCCGCAAAGTGGAAAACGTGGCCGAGGAGAGCATTTCAACGTCCTTGACCATCGCCGCTTTTGTCTTGGTCGCATCAGCGCATGAGGCAGTCACCATGTGCAAATGCGACTGACCGCCTGCACCAAGGTTGCTTGCTGCTGGGAGCAGCCAGAGTGCTAGGGTTTGGCCTGAAACACATGAGACACACATGCTCTCCCAGATAATCTTTTCGATAGAAAGAACGTCTTCATCCGTGATCTTCGTATTTTGATGCAAAGGTCTCAAGGTCAAAGGGAGTGAGTGAGTGTTTGTCGAACCAAACCGTGCGCAAATCAAGGAAACGGTCGTGCAAACACTGTACGCACACCCCCCGTCGGCTCGGCATGTTAATCCGTCTACGGAGCAGCACTTGGCGCACGGTCCACCCAGCTCCAGCTGCTTGTCAAGCTTGTCAGTCAGCCGGCCAGCCAGCCAGCCAGGCTTGACAACCACAGCTGATGGGAACCAGTCCGCCGTGGGTCAAGTAGGCTGCCACACTGACGAAGCTGTCTTTGAACCTTCATGCATCGAACCCTCGTAGTGACGCCTTCAACCCCGACACAAAGGGCGTCGCCTGCCAGCTTTGCACGTATCTAAACTGGCCTCGGAGCTTTCAATTTTCCTCACACACTGTATACAACTGATACACAAACGCGGCGATTGATCTTCGGTCGTAGTAATGGCTTCCGGTTACGACAGAGCTCTCTCTGGTAAGTCACCACGGCCGCCCGCCCTGTCTCGCTCCGGCTTGCTGACCATTGTCGCCATCTACAGTCTTCAGGTTCGATTTCTCCCAACCAACTTGCCTCGTCATGTATTTGGCTTTTTCGTCTAACTTGCAGAAAAAGTCCGGATGGACATGTCTTTCAGGTTGAATATGCTGGCGAAGCTGTCAAACGAGGTGCGCTGATGATCAAGTCCTGTTCGCTCCGTCGTTCCACTCGTCCTTTTAACGTTAATTGCCTTGCGGGGCACATTCAGGAACCTGCGCTGTCGGCGTCAAAGGCAAAGATGTTGTCGTTTTGGGATGCGAGAAACGATCGGCAATGAAACTCCAAGATACTCGCATCACGCCTTCCAAGATCCAGCTCGTCGACACCCACGCCGCGCTGGCCTTTGCCGGCCTTAACGCCGATGCTCGAATCCTCGTTGACAAGGCCCGATTAGAAGCCCAATCTCACCGTCTGTCCGTAGAGGATCCTGTTACTATTGACTACATTACCAAGTACGTCGCTGGTGTGCAGCAACGATACACTCAGGCGGGTGGTGTGCGGCCGTTTGGCATCAGCACACTCGTCGTTGGTTTTGATCCCGGCAGCAAGGTTCCCAGACTCTTCCAGACCGAGCCATCGGGTATTTACTCAGCGTGGTACGCTCCTCATCATCCCCTCCCGCCACCTACCGGATGCATCTTTGCTTACAATCACTACAGGAAGGCGAATGCTATCGGCCGATCCAGCAAGACGGTTCGCGAGTTTCTCGAGCGCAACTACAAGGAAGACATGGACCGCGAGACGACAATCCGTTTGGCAATCAAGTCGCTGCTCGAGGTTGTCCAGACTGGCGCGAAAAATATCGAGATAGCCCTCATGGCCCCCGGTGCTGCCATGGAGATTCTCCCTACCGAGGAGATTGAAGGCTATGTCAAGGAGATTGAGCAGGAGAAGCAAGAGGAAGCCGCAAAGAAGAAGACGGGACGAACACCCGGCCAAGGTACTGCGGCGATTCTTACCCGAGGGCCGGACGACCCTGCTGCTGAATAATTATGATGATCGCGCATCAAATAACATGGTTTATGAAAAACCTGGCGGATGCAATGATTTGTTTCACAGGGTATGGCAGCATCACAGTGAAGATGCCATTGTACCAACACACACTGAATCGTCAAGGCGTCGTATCTTCTCATTATATGCCCGTCCTGCTTCGGCATCCCTACGCTGTGATATCTTTGTTTATGTAAAGTCCAATCAGTCAACGCCCGAGTTTCTCCCTGCCATTTGCGCTTTTCATGGAATGCACTAGTTTGGATTTCTTTTCTCTTCCCCTCCAAGAGAAAAGGAAGACCACAACACCGGTCTCACCCTAGCTTGTCCGCATCCTCGTCTGGATCGAACATGGTCCGGTAGTCCTTTTGCTTCATGCGATCGTCTTTGAGCATCTTGTTATTCACTCTCACGTCTTCGCTCTCTATCGAAAGCGCCGCCTTTGGAGTCTTGGCATCAATGACAAAGTGGTTATCGCAGTGAGGACAGTATTCATCGCTCTCCTCAAACTCCTTCGTATCCTTGCGGAAACATTTCTTGCACTTCTTGCACGCGAATATCATTTCGAAGCTCTGGAGAAGGGGGTGTTTTTCTTGTTCACTATGGCATTCGGCGCAGTCGAACCACTTTCGGCCTGGAAAATCGTTATTCTTTCCTACTCTCCTGAGTTGAGGTGGTGGTGAGGGGTCGGGGTCGGGATTCTTTTTTTTCTTTTGCCATAGGCAACATTGTCTTCGTATTTGTTTTGCCTCGAGAATGCGAGAGGACAGGGGCAGGGGGCGGAGGGTTGAACGAACAGCATGGCGACCGTATAGATACTTGGGCGTTGAGGACGTGCTTGCTGGTGTTTGGTAGGTTGGTCAGGTTTGGACGCGAGCTTTGGTGGGCAGCAAAATGAAGGCGTCACGGCACTTACCACATGGCGATGCGTGCGGCTTGATGTGATGTTGAATGACTCTTGAGGTGACAGAGAAACCACGACTTGATACGGACGTGCCGTGCCGAGCGTAGGTAGATGTGGTTTGGGTGTGAATGAGCTGGAAGAATGTCGATGCATGGCTGAAGTATTGTTGGCGCCTGGGCTGGCGGATAATTAGACACCCAGCCAGCACTTAAAAAAGATTTGGCGGGGCTGCGCAATGCACCAGCAATTCCGCAAATGTCCCGACACCCCTGGTTCGAAGAAAGCGTCCGAACAAAAAACATGTGAATGCGCATGTATATTCTGTGTGCACATAGGGACAATCGAGCTTGGGGGCAAAGTTCTATGCGCACATACCTCGGATGCCTACATTAAGTATGTACATGCATATGTATGTTTATACTCACTGACATTGTTGCTGCTTTGTGTTCGACAATCCGGCTCAGTGTGGTTGCCCACTCGTGGTGGATTGAGCAGAGCAGGACGTCATAGTTTCAGGCCATGTCACATACTGTGTGTACCTAGGTAAGTAGGTACTTACTTAGGGACTTAGGTTAGGTTAAGTTCCTAGGTATAGTGAGTCCAGTTAATACCGAACATTTTCCCATACAACTGTGGTGTAAAATGTTTCGGAATTACTTATAACCCACTGTACCTACGTACTTAGGTACCCGTAGTCCTACCTACCTAAGTAGGTACCTTTTACCTAGGTACCTTTTACCTAGGTACCTTTTACCTAGGTACCTTTTACCTAGGTACCTACCTACTTCCTAAGTACCGCCACCATGTGCTGCTGTTAGTCATCAGGCGGCGCGCACTGTGCTAATCCTGGTCGGCATCAGAGATCCCATCTGCCTTCACGCTTCCTTGCCTCCTTCCTCCTCCTTCACCCCTCACGGCGCTCGACATCTTCAAAAACTGTTACGCTACCGGACAAAAAAAGGTCAACATGCCTCCAAAGCGGAAGGCAGATTCAGCAGTCCAGGGCGTGGCCAAGGCAAGCAGGACATCTCGTGTGTCCACCCCCAGCATTGCCACTCCTGTTAGTCTCGATAACAACGATGAACTGGAAGAAGACGATGCCCCCATCGACGAAGTGTTCGAGCGCGACATAGACAAGAACATCGATCGATTCTCTCTAGACCATTTTCAGAAAAAGCACACTATCCGCGAGCCGCTACCACACATTTTCGGCGACCACGATTTCTCATACCTTGATCTGAAAAAGGATCATCATAATCGTCCCCTGTGGATTGATCCGAAAAAGGGGAAAATCATACTCGAGAGCTTCAACCCACTGGCCGAACAAGCACAAGATTTTCTCATCACAATCGCAGAGCCACTTTCACGTCCAACCTTTATGCACGAATATGCCCTCACAACACATAGTTTATATGCTGCCGTGTCGGTCGGCCTGTCTCCCTCCGACATCATCAACACCCTCGACAGATTCCTCAAGACACCTCTGCCGGACGAGATTCGAAATTTCATCACAGGCTGCACGCAAAGCTACGGCAAAGTCAAGCTGGTCTTGAAGAACACCAAATATTACGTGGAAAGCCCCGATCCCGAAATGTTACAAATGCTTCTCAAGAACCCTACAATTGGACCACTGCGGGTTCAAGGAACCGAAGAGATCACAACCTCTGCTGCCCCCAAGATTGGCGGGTTGGTTATCCCAGGCACTAAGAATGCGGCTGGGGTTAAACAAGCAAATGGCCTGCAGCCCGGAGGCGAACAGCCAAATGGCCAAACAGCCAAAGAAGGCGACGTTTTGGCCACGCTGAACGAGGAAGACGATGACGATCAAGAAGTCACACACTCGTTCGAGATTGCCGACAAGGATGTTGAGACGGTCCAGAAAGAATGCCTCAACTTGGGATTTCCCGTGTTGGAAGAGTATGATTTCCGCCGAGATGAAGTGAATTCCAACTTGGAGATTGATCTGAAACCCGGCACATCGATCCGACCTTATCAGGAGAAGAGCTTGAGCAAGATGTTTGGAAATGGCCGAGCCAAGAGCGGACTGATTGTATTGCCGTGTGGTGCTGGCAAAACGCTTGTCGGCATCACCGCGGCCTGTACTATCAAAAAGGGAGTTATTGTGCTTTGCACCAGTTCCATGTCAGTTGTGCAGTGGCGAAACGAATTTCTAAAGTGGTCCAACATCAATCCCGATGACATTGTTGCCTTTACATCAGATTCAAAGGGCTCCGTTTTCACAGGAAGCACTGGCATCATAGTCACCACCTATTCCATGGTTACACAATCCAGGGCACGATCATATGACGCGGACAAGATGATGAAATTCTTAACCGGTCGAGAATGGGGCCTGATGCTTCTGGACGAAGTGCACGTTGTGCCAGCCAACATTTTCCGCAAGGTCACGTCGTCTATCAAGACTCACTCCAAGTTGGGTTTGACGGCTACACTGCTCCGAGAAGATGACAAGATCTCCGACCTGAACTTCTTGATTGGACCCAAACTTTTCGAGGCCAACTGGATGGAATTATCCAAGCAGGGGCATATTGCGAGGGTGCAGTGCGCCGAGGTGTGGTGTCCTATGCCGACCGAATTCTATGACGAATACCTCCGGGCTCCTTCACGCAAGAAGAACCTCTTGTACATCATGAACCCTCGAAAATTCCAGGCCTGCCAGTACCTCATCAACTACCACGAGGGCAGAGGAGACAAAATTATCGTCTTCTCAGATAATGTATATGCTCTGAAAGCATATGCTCTGAAGCTAGGCAAGGCGTTTATTTACGGTGGGACCGGTCAACCGGAACGTCTCAAGGTCCTTGAAAACTTTCAGCACAACCCGCTTGTCAACACACTCTTTTTGTCGAAGATTGGAGACACGTCGCTCGATTTGCCGGAGGCTACATGTCTCATCCAAATCTCGTCACATTATGGTTCGCGGCGTCAAGAAGCGCAGCGGCTCGGGCGAATTCTGCGAGCCAAACGCCGAAATGACGAAGGTTTCAATGCATTCTTCTACTCTCTTGTTTCAAAAGACACCCAAGAGATGTACTTTTCGTCAAAGCGGCAAGCATTTCTCGTGGATCAGGGCTATGCGTTTAAAGTCATCACGCAGTTGGCCAACATTGAAAAGACGCCAGGGCTTGCATTTGCAACGGCCAGCGAACGGCGCGAGCTCCTACAGAAGGTACTTGTGGAAAACGAGTCCATGGAGGACGAGGACATCACAGATGACCTGTTCCACAGCGGCACGATGGGTCGCAAGAAGAAAAAGGGGGCCCGACGAACGGCAGGCACCCTGGGAGAGTTGAGCGGAGGTCAAGACATGGCCTATATTGAGCAGAACAAGAGGGTGAACCAAGGTTTGAAGAAGGGCAAGGGTAAGAAGGAGAGCCATGCCTTTTTCAAGAAAATCGGCAGGGAGAATGCCAGGCGCGCCGCAGCATGATGATGTGCTCACGGCTGCGCAGATGTTTGCAATGACAGAATCACTTTGGAGGGAGAGCGTTTGTAACGGACTTGAATGTTTTATTTCTTACTGGGTTGTATACGAATCAGCGATGAGCGTTTTGCGGAGTTTGGCATGGTTTGGTTGCACATGGACGGATGGTTTGCGTATCATGGGATGGGAGGAAGCAAAGTCACTTGGCACATGTTTTCTGGGTGCAGGCAGCATTGAAATGGTCACTATCTTCTTTTTATTTATTTATTTATTTTTGGTGTCCTTTGCAACAATATAACAGTTCTCCGATTTCCCATGTCCTCGGCCACCTCCATTGTCACCCCGGCGAGATGCGTACAAAGGACCAGCACGACGGTAATATGAAGCGGGGCGCCCTATGCGCGACATGTCGCCGAAATGGAACTGCATCGAGCTGAATCTCAACAGGGTTTTACGAAAGCGCTTGCATCGCGTGAGCTCCAAGATTTCCCCACTCCCATAGTCGGTGGTTTTCGCATTCGTAGGCTGCGAGATTTCCTCCCTCCTATACTCTGTGGTTTCCGCCGTCACGGGCTTTTTGGGATCCGCCGTCTGGAGATGGTGGCCGCAAGAGATGACTGCTTGGGAGGGGATTCGTTTGAGGAGATTATGTTGTTGGAGACTTTGGGAATACTACATGAGGCTGCGTGTGTTGATGCGTGTGTTGATGCGTGTGTTGATGCGTGTGTTGATGCGTGTGTTGATGCGTGTGTTGATGCGTGTGTTGATGCGTGTGTTGATGCGTGTGGTGATGAAGATGGCTGAAGCGGGTTCCGGCGCGGCCGGATCGTGTGTGGTGACATCGTGCCATGTCGTTGGTTGGTTGCGTCCTCATTTTCATTCCGAGGTGGTGCACGCTTGCCGTAATGTTTATTTGGACATGCATTCCCGGGGCGGGGGAAGCATTTGTGCTCGAGGGACGAAGCGCCGTCGAGAGATGGCGGGCAGTTTTGCTGACGTCATGGGGAGGCGAGGGAGGTTTTTAGCTGCATGCTTGGGAGTTGGAACCCAAGACTAGCAGGGTGTGTCTTGGAGCGTGTTTATTGAAGGGGCTGTGGGAGGCAGCGGCGGGATTTTTGTCGTCCAAATTATAACACGAGATATATATTGGTGTCTGGGTCGCATGTGTGTGCATACTTAAACATGTCGGTTTTACAAGTACATGTAGTATAGATGTTGAAGTACCTAGGTACCTTACTCGATACTTACTATATGAAGGACATGCGCGCGCGCAAAAGGCCACATGCCATGCCAGATCTCCCAGGGTGATCCCAGATGGAAGGCGCCAACAAAGGAACATTGGTTGTAGTTGAGTAGTTGACATGAAACGATGATGCCACATGTGGCATATGGCTGGACCCGGCTCCACTGGCAGGAGCGTCGTGGTGGCAGTTGCCGGACCGGGCAACGTTGCGGATCACCAGACGAGACGGCATTAAGAATTTTCACAGCATCCGCGGAGCCAAGGACCAAGGTTAGCCAAAGGCGGCTAGCTAGCCCGTAGCGTCTCCTGGACTGCCCTGAGCACTTGAGCTCTGATGGCGAGTCTTGACTCTCTTGTGCCGATCCAGCAATCCCTCCTCCGTTTCGCCCCCTCGCCGTCCTGCCACGCACGCTGCCAAAGGCATCAAAACCGGACACCGCATCGAAATTCCCGCTCCGTGTCGCCCGTCCGCGCCGGTGCATCTGATCCAACCCTCCTTTTTGTCGGTGCTACGCCCGCCGCCCCGGTGCTGCATCTGCGGGCTGCGGCTTTGCACTGGGTCCCCACGCCTGCGCGTGCCGTGCGCGTGCGCCTTTTGGGACCAGACGGACATCTGGGTTCTGCATGGTGTCGGCCTCGCCCGTGTCCGCCGACGTGTCGTCCGAATCCTCGTTGGGTATTGGAATTCCAGCCATTTCCCCCGCCAGTTGCCGTCGACCTCCCTTCTGCTCCGAATAGGGCTGCCACAATCCCGCCCGGTTGCCGTCTCATCTACAACCACGACTATTGAGTGACCCGGCGTAACCACAACGTCCATCTGCTTCTGGTTCTTCGCCTACCCGATACAGTTTTTGTCTTTCTCGCAAATCTTCTCTCTCTGTCTGACCAGATAAAGGACCCGGCCTCCCTTTTTTTTCGGAGCTCGACTTTATCTCGTTTCGCGGCTTGGAAGAGACGTCCGGAATTCATTCCACTTCTGTCCATCCGGCTTCAAACCTCTCTTGACACATAAGCGCAGTGCAACGGCTCTGTCGACTGCTCTCGGATAAACCCTTCGAGGGCGCTCGTTTCGGTTTATAGTCTTGTGTACTCTGGCGGGCCACGCGACGGCGTCATTGTCAATATCATCATGTCTATTTGCCCTTCTATGCATACTGAGTCCTTTGATTGGACCCGAGCCTAGAACGGGCCGTTCTCCGACTTCTGGAAGGTTCACCAAAGTTTCTTGAGCATTTCTATATGCAAATTGTCCCTGGTGATATTCCCCGCCCTTTCTCCTCGATACGCCGAATCTCTACTTCACTCTTCCGAAGCAACAAACGTTCAGCACGGGACATATCTTGAGAAGAAGACGCCGACCTATACATACCAAACTCTACGGTCACCTTCTTCTCCATATCAAGGTAGCGACAATTAGCTTGCTTTTCCGGTCTGGCCGTTTTTGCCCCATCTACCGCCTACAACATTAAACACACTTGACCATGTTTCAAGGAGCGTTGTCATATGCTTGGGCTCAGCTCAAGGCTGCCAAACCCGCGTTCGTCTCCAAGAAGCCGCATTTCAGCTTCATCACGGTACATTGTATGTGTCATATACCTCCACTGCTTGCGTGCATTGTTTTGAATAACACGCAGGCTTGAACGCGTACTCACCATAGGCCTTTGGCAGATTTCTGGATTATTGGAGCGACAATTGTCTGTTCGGTCGCTATCTTCATAGCGGGCAAAGGAGAGCTCGAATACATCGATGCTTTATTGTTCGCCAGCGGAGCGAATACACAAGCTGGCTTGAACCCCATCGATGTCAATCTTCTCAACGGGTTTCAGCAAGCTATGATGTATACCTTTGCAATGATATCCAATCCCATCACCATGCACACTTCGGTTGTTTTCCTGCGCTTGTACTGGTTTGAAAAGCGCTTTCGCAGTTGGGCACGCGAGGTGCGTGCTCGACGCCCTACTCTCACAAAATCAAAATCACAAGCTCGCAATGACATGCACCTGGCAGAACAAGGGGTCAACGGCCGAAATATTACCCTTGTTCCGCAAAACGGTCGGAAGCAGCGGATTACTAATGACGGTATACTTCTGGACGACGGCAACACACAAACATTCAGGAACCTGTCTGCTCAGCAAAAGAGCGGCGAGAGTGACACTACGATTGTCACTGAGGAGCATTCTGACCCAGCTGAGCACGCCGTCGCGGAGGACCTGGATGACGACATCCAAGAGCCAAGTACTGGTAGAGCTCGCAGAGGGAGTCGAAACTCTGGCCACAATGTACCAGGACCAACGGCAATTACGTTTGCGGAGACTGTCAAGCGAAGCGATGGATTAAGACATGACGAGACCAAGTTTCCGCAGACTCGGACACATGCCGAGCACATTGCCATATTGGAAAGGCAACGAAATCCAGACGACGATGAGGTCCTTCGAATTCCGGGTCCTCGAGATGCCGAACGTGGTTTGGGGCCTAGGCGGCTTCTAGCTGGCGACACGAAGGAAGACGATGAGCAATATGGACTTAGTCGTTCGCTCACTGTCGATTCACGGCAGGGATGCGGTGTGGCTGATCTGAGCCGCATTCGCGAGCGCCAGCCAACAATCGTCATCGCAGAGCCTCAGAAGGCCCGACGAGACGAGGCTAGGGACAATGTCAAGGGCACGGATGGACCTTCGGACGTCTTGCGGCTCCGCAAGCCACGCACCTTCAATCACTCACAAAACAAAGAGCAAGAGGACGCTGAAGAGCCCAGAGCAGTGCGGGCAACCCGCACTCGTACTCTGGACAAGATTCGCTCGGCCCTGTCAAACTCCAAAACCGACGACATGCCTTATCTCTCCTACACGCCGACCATGGGCCGGAATTCCAACTTTGTGGGCTTGACGCTAGAACAGCGGGAAGAACTGGGCGGCATCGAATACCGGTCTCTCAGAACCCTGGCAGTTGTTCTTCTGGCTTACTTTTGGGGCTTTCACCTGATTATAGTCACCTTCCTGCTGCCCTTTATTCTTGAAAGCGACTACTACGGCAGAGTTCTCGAAGCCGTCAGTGTTTCCAAGACGTGGTGGGCTTTCTTCACGTCCAATTCCGCATTCATGGACGTCGGTTTCGCTCTCACCCCCGACAGCATGATTTCCTTCAACACATCCGCATATACCCTTATGGTCACGTGGTTTTTTATCCTTATTGGCAATACTGGGTTTCCTGTCATGCTGCGCTTCATCATATGGGTTTGCTCCAAGCTAGCCCCTGTCGGGTCCGGGCTGTGGGAGGAGCTGCGGTTCTTGCTCGACCATCCCCGTCGATGCTTTACGCTGCTGTTTCCGTCGGGGCCAAACTGGTGGCTCTTTTGGATCCTGATCGGACTGAATGCACTCGACCTTCTCTTCTTCATGGTCCTAGATCTCGGCTCTGAGCCCATCGCCCAGTTCAGTGTCAAGGATCGTGTCGTCATTGGTCTTTTCCAAGCCGCGTCGACCAGGACAGCTGGGTTCTCCGCGGTTAGCCTGAGTGACCTCCACCCTGCCATGCCAGTTCTTTACATGATCATGATGTACATATCCGTCTTCCCCATTGCCATTTCCATACGTCGCACCAACGTGTATGAGGAAAAATCGCTCGGCATGTATCAGAGCCACGACATTGACGACGAGGATGCTCCTGCCTTGTCCTACGTCGGATCCCATTTGCGTCGACAGTTGTCTTTCGACTTGTGGTATGTTTTCCTGGGCTTCTTCGTCATCACCATCTGCGAAGGCCAAAAGATCATCGCCCATAGGTTTTCAGTTTTCGACGTCCTGTTTGAAGTCGTGAGCGCCTACGGCACAGTGGGCTTGAGCATGGGGGCCAAAGGCACCAACGCTTCTCTGTGCTCCCAGTTCACCGTCATTGGCAAGCTTGTCATCGTGGCCATGCAGGTCCGCGGCCGGCATCGCGGTCTTCCCTACGGTCTCGACAGGGCTATCCTTCTGCCTAGCGAAGAAAAGTTCCGCAGGGAGGCACAAGAACAGGAGGCAGCTTTGGCACGCACCAACACGGCTGTATCTCACGCTACGACATCTGGCATGCAGCGGCAAGGGCCTAGTCTGGCGCGAACTCGTAGCAAGAGTCGCGAGCGCGCCCGAGGCAACAGCAGCGTTGTGAGATCGTTCCTCCATCCCGGGCCGGTTGGGCTTCGTGACGACGGCCCTTCCCATCAACACGTGAGCTCGATGGACATGCACAATGGACCGCCCAGCCGCACGGGGACGTCTTCTGAGGCCCAGGAGACTGTTGAGCTAGGGCGTAGATTCAGTGCGGGATCGAGGCCGCGCCAACACAGGGACGATGCGACTCCAGCGTTCTAGTTGAACCCATGGCAGTAGCAGTAGTAGCCGTAGCCGCCGGCATTGATGGACTCGATGTCCTCCCCGAGAAACCCATGACTCTTGCATCTGTTTCTCTCTTTGTGAGATTTATTTCATATTTTTTGTCCGGAGATGTAGACGCGACGGCGCATTTATTGTGACTCGGGGGTACAGGTATGGTGCACAGGGCAGGCATGTCTCAAGATACTTTTAGACGGGATAGCGGTATGCATTTTGTGCCGATCAGCACCGGACAAGGGTTGTAGCACAAGACTGCAAATTCCCACTCTCCCACGTGTATATAGCATTTTATGATTTAGCGCAAAGCAAACGACATGTCATTACGCACAGCTCCTTCACTGCTTGGAAATGCAAGGCCTCCCGTTATGCACCTCTACTTCTTCCTTGCCAAAAAAAACTTGAGGCAAAAAGAAAACAACAACAAAAAAAAAAAAAACATGCCACATGTTTATGCTGTATGCGTCTTGGCTGGATAGAAAAAACAAGAACAAAGGATAAAACACCCCGCTCGGCATTTCCATCAAGCTAGATTTGAGAAGCAACAGAAAAGAAGAAGAAGAAAGGCGACAGAAGACGAAGAAATGAAAACGCCGCTGGTATGAAGACGCTCGCAAAAAATATCCAATATGCACAACAAAGGGTTTCCCCTTTTCCATTTCCATTTCCCGCGTCCCGCTTGGCGTCGCGGGGTCTACTTTTCGTCAAAGGCACCCAGGTTCTTGAGCGCCAGGGCCAGTCGTCGGTATTCGCGGAGGAGGTCGCGCACCTCGCCGAGGCGGAGGTCCGCGGCGCTCTGGAGCTCCAGGAAGCGCTTGTTGGGGGGTGGAAGTTTCGGGACGGTGACTTGTTTGGGGGGGAGGGCGGCGGCGATGTCTGGGAATGCCTGTTTTTTTTTGGGGGGAGGGGTTAGTGGGGGGCGCGGGTTCTGTGTGGAGATGTGTAAGGCGTGTATTGGATGATGGTGGTCTTTTTTTGGATAGAAGAAGACTCTCGGGAGGAGGAGGTGGCGGCGTGGAAAGGGGGGGAGGGGAGGGAGTGGTACGTACTGCGGCCAAGTCTCCTCCGTCGGCGGCCGCGGTGGCACTTTTCGTGGGGGTGCTGCGACCGAAGCCGCGCATCATTCCCATGCTCGACAACCGCCCGATGGGGTTGAGAGAACTGCCCAGGCTGAGGACGGAATCGAGCATGGCGGGAGCGGCGGTTGTGGCGGATGCAGACGTGGCAGTGGGCGCGGGCGCGTTGGTCGGGTTGACATGGTCCATCGACGCGGGCTTCTTGGTGGACGAGCTGCCGCCGCGTGCACCGTCGACGCCGGCCTCGCGTCGGCCGCCAATGAGGCTGAGGACGCGATCTTCACGGGCAGAAGGATGCTTGCGGTGGTGCGGTGCGTCGTCGGAGCCGCCGATGGCGGAGCTGCACACGCTGCTGTTGTCGTCCTCGTCTGGGGGCGGCGTGCTGACGAGTTTGCGGGCATCGTCAAGGGTGCGCGGCACGGCGATGGAGTCTTTGGGACTATTCTGCCGTTCTCGGAGCTTGCCGAGGAGAAAGGAGTAGCTGTCGCTCAAGCTGTTGGAGATGGTCTTGAGGCCGTGGTCGGCGGTGCTGATGACGGCACCGCCGGCGGCACCCAGAGCCTGGGCGGGCGTGTGAACCAGATCGCTCAGCCCCCTGTTCCGCAAGACAGGGCCAGGGCTGGCCTTGAGCCCGGCGGGAGGGAGTACGGGCCCCGAGGCGGTCGCATCATCACCGTCCGTCTCGGCGGCACGTTCAGAGGGCGGCAAGACTCCATAGGCTGGCGGGAAGGTTTCCGTCCTGGGTGTGCCTTCCGAGCCATCGGGCTTGGGCGGACCGGACGGGTGCTCGTCTGCTCGAAGGGTGGACAGGTCCACGGTTTGCAGGAAGCTTATGGCTGCCTCGAGATTCGTTAGGCAATACGCCGCTTCTCCCGTCAACTTCTGCTCCCAGCGAAAGTACTGGATGAAGTGAAGATCACTGATGACGTGTAACTTCTCGGGTGGGACGGTGATGAGTGTGTAGATGAGCATGGGCATGATTTCATCGGCCGACGCGGACGGATGCACGTCAGCCAACGTGTCGACGATGCTCTTGTGCACGTCTTTCAGGTGGTTCGCTTTGGCCAGTGGATATCGGACCTCGCTCATCCTGACCACGTCTCTTCTTGCCGCCTCGAGTGATTCCCGCATTCGCTCCGTGACCTTTTCGGTGGCTGCGGCATCTTGGGCCACATCCTGGCCGTAGTCGACGCCCAAGTCGGCAGGACTGATTCCGACCAGGGCCAGGGCCGCTGTTTTGGAGCGTAGCTTTTCGTCATGCGCCTCGTCATGCGTCGTTCTATGTCTGTATATTCTCTCGTATATCCCTTCACACAATCTCCGTTCGACGGCCTCTTCCAGCCTCGCTCGCTTGCTTTCCAGCGCCTTCCTGGCGCCTCGACGGGCGGCGAGTTCTTCGGCCGTGATCATTTGTCGTTGTTGTGCTTCCGTCTGGGGTCTGTCCTTGGCGCCAATGGACGTGGCTTTTGATCGAAACCTGCTGGCGGCGGAAGAGATGGACGATATCGACGGAGCGGGTGAAGCCTCTCGTTTCTGTCGGGTGGCTAGTATGTTGATGTGCGTATTGACATGAGAAGAAGCCAAGGCATAAAAGTCTTGGAACATGCGTGACAGCTTTTCGATGTTTGGGGGCGTGGAGTGGACCGGGGCGCCGAGGGATTCAACGAAGCTGTTTTTTTTTTTTTTTCGATTGCGGGTTAGGCTGACGAGTCGGAGGAGAAGAAGCAGGAGCAGAAGAAGCGAAGCGGAGGCGAGATGCGGGATGTCAAGGGGAAGTGTACCTATCCGTGAGAGTTATAAGCTCAATGGGTAGCTCGTCGAGCTCGACCGAACCGGGGACCGGCTCGGCATTTTCCTCCGTGTCGCTGCGCGGACCCGATTCAAAGGCATCAAGCGCTTCGATTTGATCCTCTTGGACGGGTGCCCCCTGGCTCGAGGGAATGTCCGCGGTACTTTCTCCCTCGGATAACTTGAGGGGGTCGTCGACATCTGCAGACGTGGCGCTCAAGTAAGAGGGCAGGCGACGTACGCCTTGCCGGATGGCATCAGACGCCGGGGGGGTTTGCGAAGACATGGAAAGGAGCTCCAGGACGAGATGGCACTCGGCGACCCTGAGAGTGACTTTAGTTTTCCCGCTTTGGATCGATCAAGAGTCCGTGGAAGCAATCTCTAGCTGCAAATACAGAACTGCGTCTCGGACGGGCTTCTCATGGCCACCGGAAGCTCTGACCAATGGTATGGGGAAAAGGGGCAAAAGGGGGGGGGGAGGGGGGGGAGGGACGTGGTACAGGCGATCAAAGAGGTCGATGGAGTTCGGCGTCGATGAGATGCAAAGCGCACGGCGGCGTGCTCGATTTGGACCATGACATGCCGCTTGGGGTTGAGGGAGGAGATGGGCATGACGAAGCAGCCTGGCAGGGGGACAAGCGAGAGCGAGGGTGGGGTGCCGCGGCGAGGCCGGCGGAGGGTGGAAGCGCTCTGGTTGGTCCCAATGTCTCTGGGGCGGGGCCCGACTCGTGGGGCCTGCCCATGCATGCCAGTGACTGATTCGCCGGCCGACGCGCGGCTGGCCGGACCTCCACATGCACGTTGGGCGGCCGCGCCCCGCCGAGTCCGGACGGTGGAGCGGCCGAGTCCGGACGGCGAGCGCACCAGACGGCACCAGACGGCACCAGACGGCACCAGACGGCACCAGACGGCACCAGACGGCACCAGACGGCACCAGACGGCACCAGACGGCACCAGACGGCGCTAGGCAGCTCGAGTCGACAGTCGACAGTCGACACCGTCACCGGCCGGGCCCGGGCAGGTCGGGCTCGCCCATGGCCGCGGCGGCATTCCGTCCCGCGTCCACGATGCGACATGCGCAACACGACTGTGTCTGCCAAGTGCCCGCGTCACATGGACCTGCATACATCTATATAGCCATGTAGTATATGCCCATGTGACGGATCACAAACAAAAAGCCTTCCAGACCAATTGGCCATCTGTGGCGTTCTGTGGCGTTAGTGTTCCGGTGTACCGGTGTACCATCATTCATCACTCCGGCTTCCAAAGACTCGGGACTGGGGACTCGGGACTCGCGTTCGTTTTGTGCGTTGTGATTGAGTCTCTTCCCTGCCAGGCTCCGTCTGCATCTCTTCCCCCCAATCTCTCTGTCTCTCTTTTTGCTTGTATTTATTATTTATTTATTTATTATCATTATTTCATTATTATTTTGTTCTTGTTTTTACAGGCCCCTCTTCCCTCTTCTTTGCCTCCCCTCCTCCTTCTTTGCCTCCCCTCGTCGTACAACATGTCGGGACCGACATCACGCATTCAGTCCTTCCTCGCCCATCTTCTCCCCGCGCCTCAAACACCACCTCACATCCACCACCTCTCGCCGACCTTCTTCCTCGAGCGTGCCGCCGCCATCGAGCCCAACGCCGAAGCCATCGTCCACCGAACCTCCGACGGCGTCGCCCTGCGCCGCTCCTACCAGACCTTTGCCGACCGCGCCCGTGGATTGGCCTACTATCTCAAGAAGCACAACCTGTCACGGGTTGGCGTCCTGGCGCCCAACACACCCGCCTTTCTCGAGGCGATATACGGCATCGTCGCTGCCGGCGGCGTCATCGTCCCTGTCAACTACAGGCTCAAGGACGAAGACGTTGCCTACATATTCGAGTTCGCCGAGGTCGACTGCATCATCGTGGACAAGGAGTTCAAGGACCTGCTCGGCAAGTTCGTCGCCAAGAACAGCAGCGTGCCCCTGATCATCGACAATGTAACGCGCCGAACCCCCCCCCCCTTTTTATTGCATCTCTTCCGCCGCCCTCTGGCTCTGCATGCCCGCGCAACGGCGCGTCATGTATACTGATGACATGGGTCTGTAGGACACGCACGTCACAGACGGACCATCGTGTGGCCCGTTCAACCAGGCCATTCTCGAGGGACTTGTCCATGACAAAGACCAAGGCGGCCATGCATGGGCTGGTCTGCACCACAAGGCAGACAACGAGGACGACATGCTCGCCATTCCCTTCACATCCGGCACCACGTCGCGGCCAAAGGGTGTGGTCTACACCCATCGTGGCGCCTACCTGGCCGCCATGGCCAACGTGATCGAATCGGGCCTCAACCACGGACGGTGTCGCTATCTCTGGACACTCCCCATGTGCGTGTGGTTTCCCCTCGATTCGGGTTCTTGCTGTGGCTTCGTCCTCTTCCCTCTTCTTTGTCCTTTTTCCACGCAGAATGTCTACACTGACACGACGTGTTTGTCAGGTTTCATGCCGTTGGCTGGACGTTCCCGTGGTCCGTCGTCGCCGTCCGAGGCGTCAACGTGTGCCTGAGAAGGATTGACTACCCTCTTATCTGGAGACTTTTGAAGCAAGAAGGCATCACCCACTTCAGCGCCGCTCCCACCGTCAACACGCTTCTTGTAGCGGCCAGGGAAGCCGAAAAGCTGCCTCATCCCGTACAAGTTACGGTGGCGGCCAGTCCTCCTTCAGGACACCTCTTTCAGCAAATGGTGAGCAAAAGGGAAAAAAAAATAAATGGAAAGACAAAAGGAAAAGGAAAAGGAATCGGAGATGGGAGAAAAGAAAAGAAAACAAAAAGGGAGTGAAAAGGCTCGATGGTTGTCCATGCGAACAATAATTCTTTCATTTTCCTCGTTTTCTTCCTGACCGAAATCACAGACGGACCTGAATCTCATACCCATCCACACGTACGGCATGACTGGTAAGTAACTTACGTCTATGCATCCCAACGCTTTCCAATAATCGCTGCTGCACATGGGGGCGCTAACCCATCACCATCCCAGAAACATACGGTCCCGCGACAAGATGCTACCCTCTCCCGGAGTGGGATGACCTCTCCCTCCAGCAAAAGTTCGTCAAGATGGCCCGCCAGGGCCACGGATTCGTCACCAGCCTACCCATCCGGATCATCAAGCCCGACCAGCCCGCGGGCGTGCTCGTCGACGTCGCCAAGAACGGAGCCGAGGTTGGCGAGATTGTCTTCTCCGGCAACATCTGCGCCAAGGGGTACCTCAAGGACGAAGAGGCCACTCGCAGGCTTTTCGCGGGCGGAGTGCTGCACTCGGGCGACCTCGCCGTGTGGCATCCCGACGGGAGCGCGCACATCCTGGATCGAGCCAAGGACATCATCATTTCGGGGGGGGAGAACATCTCGTCCGTGGCGCTCGAGAGCATGCTCGTGCGGCACCCCGACGTTCTGGAGGCCGGCGTGGTGGGAGTGCAGGACGACCGTTGGGGTGAACGGCCCAAGGCGTACGTCACGGTCAAGGAGGGCAGGACTGTGCGTGGAGAGGACGTCGTCTCGTGGGCGAGACATGAGAGCGGCATCAGTAGGTTTATGGTGCCGAGGGAGGTGGAAGTGGTTCGCGAGCTGCCCAAGACGAGCACCGGCAAGATCAAGAAGAATGATTTGCGGGAGTGGGCGAAGAAGAGCGCCAAGTCATGAGGTGAAGAAGCTGCTAGGGATGGGAGATGGGGAGATGGGGAGATGGTTCGGGGGGAGGGGTAAGAGCAGGTTTATTCTCTTTTTTCCTTTGTACTTCCGGAAGAAGTGAGATGATTTTGGTCGGCGTCCACCATTTTGTACCAAGAATAACAGTCAAATATAGTTTAAAACAACTTTTTGAATCATGACAAGACTAATCCAGTACAATGTTTCACCTAATTAGTCACTCCTTTTTAAGTAAAACGTTTTGGAATTTATCATGGCTATTTCTACTAATGTACCTTATTACCACGTAAAACCCTCATATTTTGAAATGATACTCTCGTGCTACATCTGCAAATGTGTCTGCCCGTAAAGAAAATCAAACCCCTTTCACCGCCCCTCCTCTCCTTCTACTCTGTTTCATGTTCTACAAGTCGCATGACTTGGTTCCCGTAATGCAGCAGAGAAAAACCTTACTTGACGTTTGCCGGGAATAAAGCCCCCGCCTTCCCGCGATCAAGCCCATCAATCGTTTTCATGTCGTCGTCGCTCAACGCAAAGTCAAATACATTGGCGTTCTGCTTGATCCTCTCCTCGTTGCCGCTCTTCGGCAGGGGAACCCATCCCTTCTGAAGGGCATAACGGATCAGGATCTGCGCGGGCGACTTGTTGTACTTGCTCGCAACAGTCGCCAGCGTCGGGTCGCCGAGGTGGTCGCCGCACGAAAGGGGACTGTACGCCGCCACGACGATGTTGTTGTCCCTGCAGTATTGCACAATGTCCTGCTGTTGACACCACGGGTGGAGCTTGAGAGGGGGAAAAGAAGAAGAGAGGAAAAAAACACAAGTTAGACGACGACGACGATGATGATGATGATGACAGTGAATTCCCGCAGCTCAGGTCGCAGGAAAGAAGGACAGAAGAGTGTAGACTGGGGGCGGAGGAGGGGGAGGGTGGTTTTGGCGCAGGGGGGTTTTCCATACCTCAATCTGATTGACGTGCGGCGGCCAAACCTTGGCATACTCCTTCATCTCCTCTACGTGCTGAGGACGAAAGTTGCTCACGCCAATGGCCTTGGCCCTCCCTTCCTCGTACACCTTCTCGAGGACCTTCCAGAGCTCCTCGCGGGTTTCCCGTCCCGGGTCGCCCGTGCCGGGCACGTGGATGAGGAACAGGTCGACGTAACTGTCCCCGCCGCGGCCGCCGACCTTCTCGATGCTATCCACCACGGCCTGGTACGTCTTATCGAAACTGCCCCCCGACTGGCGGATCTTGGACGTGAGGAAGACGTCCTCGCGCGGCAGGCCGGACTTCTGGATGGCGGCGGCGACGTCGCTCTCGTTGCGGTACAGCTGGGCCGAGTCAATGTGTCTGTAGCCGGCTTCGAGAGCGGTGAGGACGGCGGCTTGGCAGGCTTGGCCGTAGAGCTGGTAGACGCCGAAGCCGAGGTTGGGGATGGACGTCTTGGTGTTGTGGAGGGGGGAGCGGTCCTGGATGGACAGAGGCATTGTGGTGTTTTCGATGGAAGGGGTGGGTTTGTTGTTTTGGTGGCCGGTGGCTAGGCGTCTTGATCAACGACGGGCGGTTCGCTCTCTGTCTCGCCTTCTTCTTTCTTTTCGTGCTTGGTTGGTGGTGGGAACGGGGGAGTATGGTGAGATTGCGAGTGTAATGGGAGGAGTTGAGGAAAAGCAAAAAGCTGCTCAGAGAAAAAAAACCCTCAATCCAAGCAAAAAAAAAGTGCTTGGTGTGGGAAGAGGAGACCAGAGAGGTCGTGTGTCTGGGATAGTCCAGAAAACAGACGGGCATCTTCGTCGAGAGGCCCCGTTGTGGAGGAACTGCATGCTGCTGCCGCATGCTACTGCTGCATGCTACTGCTGCATGCTAGCTACTCACATAGGTACCCAAAGTACCTAGCTAGGCCTGCCTGGAGCTCACATCTACGTAGATCGGCGCGCTTGCAGCTCCGTGACAGAGATAACAGCGGGGTTTGGCGGGGAGGTTTTCGTCATCGTGTGGGAGCGGGAGCCACTCCGACCCCACTGTGGAGTCCGGTCGGCCGGTCGTCACCATCTTCAGTCCAGTGTGGCCGTTTTTACGTGGCGTGGGTGAGGCTATCGTGACGTGAAGCCGCTGCCTGCAGGGTGCCTGCTGCTGGCAAGTGCTGCCCGCCGGCCAGGAGGCGACGGATGGCTGGCAGCACTCTTCCTGGCTGGCCGCCGTGCGGAGTGCCTCCCGCAAACAGCTGTATTGGGTCATGGCTGCGATTCTTGACGCTTCTTGACGCTGCTTGACGTGGCACCAAGCTGCACAGTGCACAGTGCGTATGCAGGCCGCGCTGGCCGGAAGGCGCGACCCCCCCTCCAGCTTGGGCTTCAGCTTCGGCTTCGGCTTCGTCAGTCGTCAAATGTCACAGCACGACTGATGTATGTGCAACGTCTTTGGCTCCCTTGCAGCTTTTTGTCTCGCATAATCCCACCACTGACAACAACACATGTACTTTCTCCGCTCTCCCCCGCCCATCTGATTCTTTACAGCCGAGACTGAAGAGCTCCCCTCTTGGAAGCCCAGGACCTCGCACTTGAAAAGACTGTTCTGAGTTGCAGCATCGAAGCCGTCAAAGGCCGGCTGGTGGTCATTTTTTTTTCTCCCTCCTTTTCCTCCCCCTCTTGCCCCCCCCCCCCCCCCCCCCCCCCCCCCCCCCCATTCCAGTCCTTCAACAGTCAGACACGACATGAGCACGTTGCGACCTCTGCGGGGCGGTTGCCTCTGTGGGCGCAATCGTTACATCATCGCCCTTCCCGAAGACGGCATCCAGCATGCACAGGTGCTGTTTAGCACTGAGAGGTCTCATCGTGAGTAGAGGGGTTGGATCGCCTTTTCAAGCTTGTTGAAATGGAACATTTTGCCTCCTCGATTTTCTTTCTCCCTTTTTCTTTCTTTTCCCTCTTCGCCTCTCAACGTGAGGGAAGCTGACTTTTGCTTCGCAGAAGAACCACTGGCGACTCCCCTGGCGGCATACATCCGAGTACCATTGTCATGGTTACACAGCACGACCTTCGCCTTCTTTGACGACGAAACGCACACCATGATTCGACGAGTCTATACACATCCGAGCCAGGAGTACGCGAAGCGCAACTTTTGCGGCTTCTGCGGTACGCCATTGTCGTACTGGTCCGAGGAACCCCGGAGCGAAGCCGACTACATCCACCTCACCTTGGGCAGTCTGCTGCAGGAGGACCTGCAAGACCTGGAAGATCTCGGCCTAATCCCCGAGGATAGCGAAGGCGAAGTTGGGGAGGAGGAGAAGGCGACGGACAAGGAAGTCAGCCCCGGGAATCACGGCATAACTTTGCGGCAGTCCTTTGGTGTCCCCTGGTTTGACGGCATGGTCGAGGGTACTCGACTGGGGAGACTGCGCCGGACGCATGGGATTAAGCAATCAGGAGATGGGTCCGTCAAGGTCGAATGGGAAATTATTGAGCAGTCGGACACTCCAGAAGGCGGCCAGGATGTTGACATGGAAGCGGCCTCGGGCTCGGGTGAGAAACGAAAACTACAGGACCGGGAAGATTAGTGCTTTTGCCAGGGAGCCGCGATGAGACTAGCGCCGGGCACGGAGAATAAAGGGGGGCCGGCGGGGGCGGGGAAGGCGGGGGCGGCAGGGGTGACGGGGGTGACGGGGGTGACGACAGTGGACAGAAGCGAGCGTTGTTGTTGTAGTTGTCAGGCGGCAAGTGTTGATTCGCCAAAGTGGGCAGTGAGTCTAGGGAGCCGTAGAACAAGAGGCGATGAGACGAATGCATGTACATACGTATGTACAAGTATCGGCAGAATTCCACACGAACGCACGCACTTGCACTCGGGCTCATACAGCGGACGTAGGCGGTTCCGAGAGTTCTAGACGGATTTCTGTAACAGAATGTGGGGGATTGCCCGAGCCATTGCACAAAGAGTAGGTCGTGAGTAACTCGCACCTAGCCAGTTTAACACGTGAAAACGAGAAAAACAACAAGAAGAAAGACAGAAAGAAAGAAAAGAAGAAATAAAGAAGAAGTAAAGACAGAAGTAAGGGAAAAAATTTAAAAATTTAGAAATTTAGAAAAAAAGAAGAGAAGCCCTTAAAAAAAGAAAAGAGACAGAAAAGGTTTAAAAAAAAGTAGGAAAAAAAGAAGAGAAATTCCTAGAAAAGAAAAGAAAAGAATCAAAAAAAGTAGGGGAAAAAAAAAGAAAGGGGAGGACAAGCACCGGTCCAAAGGAGTAGGTTCGGTGAGAAATCGGCACAAACCCACGTCACCGAGTGGTAGGGCCCAGCGCCGTGCCCGCCACGACAAGCTGGGCGCTCTGGCCGGGCTGCCTGTGTACTTTGTGCGGTGCGTGGCCCCGGGGTGAAGCGCGGGGAGTGACTGACGTCGGTGGACGTGCTCCAGGCTTGCGAGTTGCGGTGCTCGGCGGACGTGCGGCTTCGCTTTGTCGGGGGGAGAACGCGTGTGTGTCGCTGAGCAGGCTGAGGCTGGTTGTTCGTCGGACGCGGGGATGATGTGTAGATTCGTGGAACACAACGCCGGAAGGTGCCCCTCGACCCGTACGTGGTGGGCGCGTTCCTCCCCGGCATCCCGTCTCTCACGCTCGAGACCCTTCGGGGAACGGTCGGGATTCGTGAAACGTCTTGTGCTGGTATCGGCGTGGCAGCATACAATATATACATGTATAACAGGCAGACATGGAATGGAGAAAAAAAAAACACGTGGGCGTCCGCTCGGCCACGTTAAAAAGAAAGGAACAAAGTGGACCGATTGGTCGGAAGAATCCCTGGGCAGTGTGCCGCCGTAGGTCGTATTGCGAAGCCTCCACGCACTAGTATTACAGGCGTGCGACCAGACGACATGTCTTGCCAAAAAAAAAAAAAAAGGAAGAAGAAAGAAAGATAAAGAAAACGCCATCCAGGACCCTTATCTTTCAGCCATCATGACAGGCATGGGCTCCAGGGGCAATGCAGTCCTGGAATCGCTAGCCCCGATACTACTGGGTGCTGGCGCGATCTCGGGATCCGGTATCTGGATGTCCAACTGTATTTGCCAGGTCAGCAAGCGCAACGGCACTCTTGTCTCATGGATGACTTACACTCATGTACGCCGTCTGTCGCAGCGGGATGAGCTTGGGCGGCATGACGCCCTCCTCGGACGACATGGTCTTCTCCATCTCGAGATTCCACCGCTCCATCCACTTCTCGAGATGGTTCAGACGCGACTTGGCCGCCGTCAGCCCAAAATCATCCCACAGCCAGCCGGTGACAAGTCCCAACACACTGTCCAGCATGTTCCGGAAGCCAAATGGGTCGAATATGGGGATGAGCTCCGCATTCAGCTTCTCGACAACGCGTCGAAATTCTTGCTCCGACACGCCTGCTGGGTCCAAGATTTCGGGATACAGGTCGGAGAAAGTAGGAGCAAGGTCTCCCGCTAACAGCCAATCACGTTTGACCCGTATGATCCTCGTCGTGGCATATTCTGTCGAATCGAGCGGGACGTGCGGGTTCAGATGCGGGTAACATGGATGCTGCGGGCCCCATTCTTCCCCAGCATCAGGCTGCACATCCTCTCCCATGATGGACGAGTTGGATGACGCCAGGGAAGAGCCAATACCGTCCACGCCGGATATGGCAGAAATTCGATTGTCCATCACGTCTGGCCCGTGCTCGAGGTCCCTCGAGCAAGACCTCCTCGTCTCCTCTGCCGTAGCCATTGTTGCCTTTTGTTTACCCTTGCTCTTCGCTGACGGTCCTGCAACGTTCTCGGCCTCCACACATGAGCTACTACCAGGAGTCGTCTTGGTGACGTCCAAGCCAGTCGATGTGCGGGGGTGGTAGCGCTTCCCGTCCGAGTACAAGCTAAATGAGCGCGGCAAGCTTATTCGGTGGTCGCTGGTCCCGGCTCGGTCCACCAGGAGGCTCGTTGGCGGAGATGCTGCGTGTCTCGACTGTCGCTGTTCCGAGAGAGTCAAGAGAGGATAGCTACCAGCGGTCGTAGCGAAGGGGTCATTTGTTTCCGCCAAGGTGCGAAGCGCAGGGTGCTGAAGAAGGAGCGTAGGCGGTGGCGGCGTCGAAGGTCTTCGCTGGCGTTGCCGCCGCCGCTGCTGCTTGGGAATCCGAGGGGTGGAGTTTGTCGGGTTCCAAAGGCGCGATGCAGACGGGCGACCGGATTGATGAACACCAACTGGGGGGTTTCCTTTGAGGTTGCGCTTGCGGAAGGGGGAGGTGACGAGGTTCGTGTCGCGGGGACCGAGAGCCGCAGCCTGCTGGTCCCGGATTCCGGACGCGAAAGCCGACGAAGAGGGTTCTGCTGCGGAGTAAAGTGAGGTCACGGGATAGTGCGGTTGCTGAGAGTACGTCTTGACAAGGTAGCCCTGCGCTTTTATCGGAGCGGGAGACGACTCGAATGCGTTGGACGTCGTGGACGCCGTGGGCGTTGTGAAGGGAGTGGCGTTGGCGCAGCCGTCGAGACGGCAGTGTTCAGGGGGTATGGAAGGACGCGATCCGGAATGGACTGTGGCAGCGATGTGAGCAGGACTCGCTATGGCCGGGGTGCCAAGCTGGTAGGGGTCCGGAGAAGGGCGGGCGGTTGTCGATGGCGATGATGGTGATGGAGGTGGTGGTGGTGATGGCGCGGCGAAGACTCTGCGCCTGCCGTCGAGATGGGTGCGTGTGTTGTTGTGGAGTGGCGCGGGACGGGCGTGGCTGTCGGGTGCGTGCACTGGGCACTGGGACTCGTGGGAGGGGCGCGGTGGCGGGCACTGCTGCCGCCGGAACGGCCAGGGCAGCCAGGGCAGCCAGGGCAGCCAGGACAGCCAGGACGCGGGCCCCATGCGGCGCGGCCACCAGCGCTAGTCCGCAAGGACTTGGTGGACGCGCGAGCGGGTTCAGTAGGCGGGTTCAGTGGGCGGGTTCAGTGGGCGGGTTCGGTAGACGTTGGTGGCATCTGGGCAGCCGGCTCTGGCCCACCGCCGGCGGTCAGGAAGTATGTAATGTTGTATGTATATACGATCAACTGGGCGGAATCCGCGCAAAACGCCGGCATTTGCCTTGCCTGGCACGTTCCGAGAGGCAAAATCGGTCGAGGGAAAAGGAGTGAAAGAGAGTGAAAAGGAAAAAGGAAAACATCGAGGCAAAGGGCAACGTTGACGGAACCCCGGCACGGTCTTGAGCACAGTCTCGGGCCCAGTCTCGGGCACAGTCTCAAAAACCCGCCCCCAAAGCACCAGACAGGAGAAACCGTATGAAACCGCATGTAACCCCAAGTCACCTCTCGCATCCGACACATTTTATGCACAAAAGCAGGCAGCTGGCTTCGCCCATACTTGCCGCGCCATGCCTGATTCGCTCGACTTCGGTCGCTCCATCCCGGGATGGCGTCGGAGAGGGCTGGAACCACCCCATCTCCATTCGCCGTACCCCAGACGGAATCCGCCTCATCGGGCGCAACGCCAAGCGGAGGCATTGCCGGGCGTCTGTGGGTGAGGGGCGACACAAGGGCGAGCAAGACGTGGATTGACAACGTACCTGGGTATCTACCGTCGTATCCAGGCAGGGAGTGGGAGTGGAGGGGCCGCAGTGAAAAGAGGGAGAGAACCTTGGAGCGTTGAAGGAGAAAGATGGAAAGAAAAGAAAGCAAGGAGCATGATAAGAATGAAGAGGCCAAAAAAAGGGAAAAAAGGAAAGAAAAAAAAAAGGTTCGCTGATTTTGCCTCCCATCGCTGCCTTGGTCAGCCGTTGGTGCTCTGTGCAAGCCCCCAGCCTCGGCACTAGCCTGCTTACTAGGCTACTACTAGACACCTGGAAGTTAAAGTACTTAGTACCGAAGTAAGCGGAGTGGGAGGTAGAAAGCTGCCTGGTAAGTACCTGCTTCCGGCATCATACCAGTGCCCAGAGCAAGCACCAGCACCCGAGTCCGCCGGCCACTGCTCATGACGAAACAGCGCGACATTGACTCCCGGACCTGTCGCCCCTCCGCCTCCCACCTCTCTCCCCTTGTTCGTGTCTGGACAAACATGGCCTTTATTTAATGCTCGTTGGATGTTGCATTCGTCTTCCATCGCGGCCTTGTTCGTTTTCTTCTTCTGCTTCTGCTTCTTCTTCTCCTTCTCCTTCTCTCGACCCGACTCCCCCTTCTGCCAAATGCCCATCCCCGTTCCGCCTCCCCTGCAGTAGGCACGAGCCGAGTCGCCGACGCAATGCCCGACCAAGGCTCGCCTGCGCCCCAGGCCCAGCCCGGTGCTGCATCCTCTCGAAACCCCGCCGCGGCATCCAAGTCGACAGGGTTCGCCCCTCCCGGCCATGCACTCCGTCGTTCCAAAACCGTGGACGATGGCCCTTCTCCGATGCAACGAAGGTCGCATGCAAGTCGTTCCGAAGCCTCCAACGAGGGCCTGCCGCACGACGGCCCGCGGCGGAGCTCCAATTTTTCAGAATACAACCTGGACGAAACAACCGCTCCGGAATCCTCGCCGCTCCCCTCCCTGTCCTTGGCGTTTGCCCTGCTGCCGGCCATTGCCGGTGCCCTGTTCAAAGACGGCCATGTCGTTGTCACGGATATCATGCTTCTGGCTCTGTCTGGCGTCTTCCTGCACTGGTCCGTGACGCAACCATGGTGAGCGGTCCCGCGAAGACGCCACGTCTATCTCTGCCCCCTTTCTCTCTTGTTTCTTTATTCATTCATTTCTTTATTTGTTGTGTCTTTATTCTTTTGTATTTCTTTATTTCTTTTGAAAAAAAAAATGAAAAAAAACCCCTAACATGGCACAGGGTTTGGTATCACTCTGCCCGGCAAGTTCGCATACAGAAAGAGACCGGTCCGGAAGATCCCATCGACTACGACCTCGAAACCGATGATTCCGGCCTCGATACAGCACAACAGCACAAGTCCACCGGCGTTGACCCTGTTCCCGGAGGAGCGGAGAGCGTCTTTGAAGCAAATGACAAATCTAGCAGCGAGCAAGAACAGCCCGCACTCGATCTGACCACGCCACAGCAGCGGTCGGCGCTCAGAGAACTCTATTTCCACGAGACATCGGCTTTGCTCTCGTGCTTCGCATTGCCGTTCGTCAGCGCCGGTCTTTTGCACTACATCCGCGTCCAACTCAGCCGGCCGTCCGAGGGCCTCGTCTCCAACTACAACCTCACCATTTTCCTGCTCGTGTCAGAGCTGCGTGCCTGCTCCCACACCATCAAGCTGGTCAAGTCTCGGACTCTGCATCTCCAGCAAGTCGTCCACGGCAACCCCTTTGCCACGGCGGCCCAACCGAGCGGGCACATGGAAGAGATGCTTGAGCGGCTGGAGAGGCTCGAGGCGCGCTCTCTGGCGGACGAGTTTGTTAGGGAACACAGCGAAGACATGAGGAGCTCAGCCGCAACCGAGCAAAAGGCCTCCTTGGCCAAGGATGTGCGCAAGGCCATCCAGCCAGAGCTGGACGCCCTCAACCGCGCCGTGAGGCGCTATGAGAAGAAGGCAACCCTACTGCAGCACCAGACCGACGCTCGCTTCTCGGTCCTGGACTCCCGGCTGGACGACGCCATTGCCCTGGCAGCAGTGGCCGCCAAGAACAGCAGCTCCAAGAACATGTTTGTCAGCGCTTTTGAATCGCTCATCGCGGTTGTGCTGTTCCCCTTTGTCACGCTGCTGCAAGTATTCACGCTGCCGCTGCGTTCCATCCTCGGCTTGTTCAACTCGCGCAAAAAGAACCCCGTGCCTGCCAGACAGAGCCGTCTCTCCAGAGCCGGCAAGCAGTACTCGTCGCAGCCACGCTATAGCGGTGATCGGGTACCTCCCCGGGTCATGAAGCGATGAGTATGTGACTTTTCTTTGCTGGTACCCGTTTTTTTTTTGTTTTTTTTTTTCAATATCATCCCTTCCGAAAAGCACGTCAAGATAGCATGATTTGGGGCAGCGAGGCCTGTTCCCCCCCCCCCTCCGTCGCAACCTCCTTTTCCGACAACTGGATCGACTATCCAATCTGAATAGGGGGATCAATGACGGGCGGATCGGTCTATAAACCCTTTACGAATTATTTGAATTCTTTTTCTTCTTCTTCTCGTGGTTTGGCTTGGTTTGCGGCACGGGCGGGTATCTCGAGCGCTCATTGGCGACGGCGCAGGGCATGTTTCGCGATGGCGTCAAGCGCAGGCAGGCACGGGAGTCGGGGCCCTCTGTCGCACCCTCTCTCTTTTTGTTTCATAATGCTCAGACGTGTACACGATGGCCTTTTGCATGACGATGAATCCAGTCCGACGAGCGGTCTTATATCCCGGTCGGTGCCACGCGGCCGCTGAACTCTTCTACATGGCTGGATGGCGCACGGCGAATGCCTTTTGGTGTCGAGGCCGCACGGAGCGACAGCCCTGGCCGTCGATGCATGGCGCCATGAATCCACGTGCCACCACAAGTCAGGAAGACGATTCCCCGACCAAGACGGCCCGCTCCATCGTCTCCCGCACCGTCCCTCGGTCAGCGCCACGTACCACGCTCTCGACACAGCGCCTGGGGGTCATGAGCGGCGGGAGGGCACTCACTCGGCCGATGACGGGGGGAGAGGGCGGATTCTCGGGTCTGGAACGGGATTTCGAGTGGACGGCTGTACGGGCTGTACGGTATGCTTGCGATGCCGAAGCGGGCGGCCTTTTCTCATGGATGGTCAGGGGGACTCTTTTTACGTGGCGCCTCGTGCACTTGTTCTGGTTCCTTTGGTCTGCTCGGTACCGTGGATGGCACTGGGTGTCCGTGGTAGTGGTGTGGTGCACATGGCAGGCAATGGGACTGAATTTCGACATGACGCGTTGTACATGGTGTCGTCGTGAATGATTGGACATACTTGGGCACGTAGCGTTGTTGTAAATACATGATGCGACACTCAAACACTCGTGTTGTCCAAGTAAGTAAACAAGGGGCTGACGTAGTTCCGCCCCAAGACGTCGCGAAACTCTTTCCGTCCTCGCAGCCACGGACGCGACGCCCATGTCGCCGTGACCAACACGCCACCTCGATGGATCGATGGGCCTGCCCGCGAAAACCAAACAGGGGGGCGTATTGCGTACGCACGTGCAACGTATGTATGCCTACTCGAGACACGGGTGCTGTATCTGTGCGTCGTCCGCATACGAGAAGCGGGCAGAGGAAAAAGAACCGCCGTCTCGGGACACAGACAGGATTTCCGTGTGGCAAGAGCGCGGTGCGAGGGTGGCGGTGCTTTTTGCCCGTGATGCGTTCTAGACTGGTGCGACGCTTCATGTTGTTTATTTTTATTTTTATTTTTATTTTCATTTTTCTTTCTTTTTTTTCTCTTTTTTTTTCTTTTTATTTTTATTTTTTTTTATTTTTTATTTTTTATTTTTTTTTCTTTGATTTTTATCTGTTTTATTTTCCTATTTTATTTATTTTTTTATTTCTTCTGAAAAGACGGGCCCAACTGCCCCAGGACAAAGTCAGACCATGCGTCGTGCGTACCACTACCAACTCGTGTACCCATGGACCGCCGCATTGCTCCTCGCATCATCTGCCTATGCGCAATCCCCCCCCCCCCCCCCC